>NCVS01001696.1:2412-13072 GCA_003055095.1 Goniozus legneri | reverse complement strand
CGTTATACTATTTGGCACGAAACTCTACCGAGTTTCTTGATTCATTTTGAAATTCAATGCAGTTTGCCGTATGTTCGGATAACTTTGTCCGACATCGGCTCGGTGGTCGGGCATTCAAACATTCGAAAAACTGATGAAAACAAACACCGTGCATGTTTATGAACGAAGGGTAAGTTTTTCCTAATATTTTTCGTAGAAATTTTTTGTTACAGACATGAAGGTGACGAACGGCAACGAACGAGCTCATTGTCGATCGAGACTCGAAGGAGTAAGCATCAAAAAGTGAGGTAAGAAAATTATAATATTTAATTGTATATTTTATTATAATATATCTTTAATATTATATCTAAATCAAACAATATGTTAATTTATTATTGTTAATATTATTCAGACAGTGATATGCAAATGTGAATGTTAAGTGCTAAAAATTTTAACCCTTTGAGTGCCGGGAGCCGATATATCGGCCCGCGCCTCGTAGCGCTTTATTATTCGCATTGCGGAAGAACTCTATCTCAAAATAAATTTGTAATTTGCTATGAATGATCTAATTTCAATATGAGAGAATTAAAAAAAAATTGCTGTTTGAATCAAGTAAATATCATTTCTTGTTTGGTTTTTATAAGCATTTTCCCGAACCCTTGCAAAACTTTGAAATTCGGCCGGTTTTTCTTGCATAGGCACCTCTTTTTCGCCCGGTACGAAATGGTTTAATATTAAGTTTCATGTGGAATATCACATATTACATTATTAAGTAATATTAATAATATTCCATATAAAACTTGGTATTGAAATTTTTAGCACTTAACATAAATATTTACATATCACTGTCTGAATAATATTAACAATGATAAATGAAACATTTTATAAAATATTTTTTAATTATTGAAATGTTAATTATATTTTACAGCTACCAAACAAACAAAAAATGGAACCGCGGGAGCAGCAACAATAACCGCAGCAGCAACAACCGCATTATCCGAGTGAGTATTTTCTTAAGAGACATTTTCTTAATAAATATATTATATTATAATTTATATTACAATTATAGGAAGATGGAGAAGAGGTGGCCCGTCCCATCGGGGGTGGAGACGACGACGTAACCGAGGTGAAAGGGGAGGTCGGGGAGGAAGAATAATATACAACATAACACATGTATATAAGTCGTAAATGTAAGTATTAAAGTGTTTCACATACTTATTTTTTATTAATATTGTTATTTTTTATTTCAGGATAAAATTTCATCAACAATTCTCCAACCATTTTAAATTACAATGTAACAATGATAACATTACAATACTCTTTAGTTAGTTAAGTTTAGTTTATATTAAAAAAACATTTGTAATGTGATGTAATTTGTGTGTAAAACATGTGTGTAATTTCATAATATAGTTGATAATAATAACTATAGTGTCTTTTCAATCATTTTTGTACATCTAAAATTTTTTAATTTACTTACGGTGTACACCTAGTAGGAGACCCTCTTCCCCTAATTGGAAAAAATAAATAATGATATTAATAATATAGTAAATTTTAATAAATACGACTTGTTATACAATTATAAATAATTGCAAATTATAATATTTAGACATGTCAATTGTCATTTCATAGAATTACAAACAATTGTACACAAGTCGTACTCTCATTATTTAAAATATCACATTTACTTACTTCACTTTTATTTTTTTTTTTTTTAATGTTTAAAGAGAAGGGAAAATGTATTACGCATGCCCGCTCGACCGGGTTATGTGGGACTCGCTTGTTCACCAATAAACAAAGTATACCCACTAAAAACCCTCCTCTGTTTGAATACCTCAAATAATAAGTATAATTATTGTTTAAGGGCCAAACAGCAGGCCATTATTGTTGAAGGGCCAAACAGCAGACCAATTGTGATTCTTCAAGGCCGCACAGCAGACCAAATGTGATTTCCAAGGCCGCACAGCAGACCATTTGTGGTTTCCGCACAACAGTTAAATCTATTCTGCAGCAAACAATATTTGTTTAGTTAAAATGTGCCTCTTTCGTAAGGGCTTTAGGACTCTTCGTTATAAAACTTAGAATATGAATGAAATCTGATTTTGATATATCTTCTAACAATGAAATTAATTAATTTAATTTTATGAGGCGTCTCAAGAATATCCTCGTTGCAATCTAAATTGTTAAAGATTTTATTATTTAAAGTCAATCTATTTAAAACGGCAGTAATGTTTTTTTTGTATATAAATTCTGTACTTTGAAATTAGCAAAATCTGAAGTTAAAAATTTAATTTGTTTTTCAGTTTCTACCACGATCCTATGAACACTTTTTGGTGGTCGTTTCAAACCTCCGTTATCGTTTCTAAACGCTCGTTCTCTGTACTAACTAAGCTTCGAGCACACGAGTAACAATTCATATGTTTTAATTTTCTAATTATGTACCCACATATATAATATATGATATATTCTTGAACGGGTTCGATACTAACGTCGTCAATATTAATGTCAGAATCGCTAAATGTTTCAGTACACTCAGATATATTCAAAAAATCTTCTTTCCTCTTTGTGTTCCATTTAAAATCAAAAACTGATCCGACTGGATCCAACTCTAATTCGGAACAATTGGAACTTTCGAAATTTCTTAAATTATTTCTCAATAAAATTTTTTTCATACATCTTTGAAATTGAAACGAATCGGGATTATTATTATGGCCATTTATACTTCGGATTTTAGCAAATAATAATTCTAAATGGTCTTGCAAGAATTTATATGTTAAAATATACTTATATCTCGAAGTGGTAAATAACATGTCTTTAGAAACAGCTAAAATTGATAATACTGCAATACGTAAACCATATAGAAACGTTTTTCTCGCAGTACATTTTAAAAACTGCCCGTGTTCATTTTGTAATGAAAATAAATATTCGGTTTTCTCTAGCATTAATCTTTCTAGATATTCAAAATTACGGACAGTTAATGGTTGTTTAAAATTTTTCCCGAATGGATTCTGACTATTTAAAAAATCAAATATGCGATCAACTATCCGAATAAATTCCGTTGTCGCTTCGCTATCTTGAAATTCACTAACATTCTCTTTTTTCAAAAATTCAATTGCATTTGCAACTGACGAGCTTAATGCTGTTGCAGCAAATTTGACTTTCATTTTATTTTGATGCCAATTTATACATTGAGAACTTAATTTATTTTTCAATTTAAACGACCATTTATTTTGAAAATTACGCAATTGAACAATGAAATCCCAGCTGATAATTCCTTTGTTACTTTTAAATATTCTATAATCTGCAAGAGCATTTCTTGCTAATTTTAACATATGGCATGCATCTAATCCGGAAACTCGGTAGAGTTTCGTGCCAAATACATGCGCGCAAGACAACATGAGCGCGCGGCACGAAAGTACCGAGGTACCTTAACGCGTTAGTCGCCCATTTCGGGGCGTGGCCTAAATATAAACTCAAATTTCGTGGTTAAGATGAATGAAACATTGACCTTTATTTACATAGAAAAATTATAAAAAAATTAGGGTTTCAACGGTACTAATAGCATCAAAATCGATTCAGGAATATGAATGATATTGATTTTTCACTTTTTTGGCCCGAAATGCCGATATCTTTTTTCGCACCGCGTCTGCAGCGCCTCTAACGGCACCGCGTTCGCAGCGCCATAACGGCACCACTTGAAGTTACACGAAAATATGTTATTTTGACAATACGTCATCAAAGTAAAAGCACATGCTTTACTTGACTTTTGTCTATCCTGTGATGAATAATGAATCAGTAATCTTGATAGTACGCACAATGGCACGATAATTATTATTTTAATGTTTATTATTAAAATAATGCTTATTAATTGTGAAATAATATTTGCAAATGAGTAAATTGTATTTCTAGAGCGGTTAAATATTGCTTTTTCAGATATTTGTGCTAAAAAAGCTTGCGATCAAGATATAAAAATCCATCGAAGGTAGATATTGACGCAATACTAAAATTGCCGAAAATGGTACCTTAAAAACAGAATTATTATCAAAAATGTGGAGAAAAAATTATTGTTCTCATTGAAGATAAGAAAACCAGTATTTTGTTGCAGATTGACATTTCCTAATGGTATTTAATTACATTTGTGTGGATATTACATAAACATTAGAATTATCTACTGGGTGTAAGGGATCATTCCACTTTGAAATTTTTTAAAAATCGATTTTTATGCATTTTTTAATAGTATATATATCTAAGAATATTACTTTAAATTTTGAGGGCGATCCGCGTACTCTAAATTCATTTTTTAGAACCTCTTTCGTTCATACGCGACTCTGGACTTTGTGCGTTGAAAAACTTTAAACACGTATTACTCGAAATAACATTTTTCGCAACTGCGTTGTTGTTTTCTCGGAAACTACTGAACCGATCCTGCCCAAATTTTTACGACTCATTCAGGACATGTCTGGCTATGGTTGGAACTAGAATCATTGTTCAAATTCCTATTTTTACAATTTTTTTTACTACAAAAATTGACGAAAAAAACACGTTTTTTCTCGATTTTTTGAAAAAAGTGTGCCATTTTGCCAATTTTTAACTTATGAAAATGATTCTAGTTCCAACCATAGCCACAATCTTGGCGAATTCAAACCCCTTTTCGTTTTTTTTCTCCGATCAACCAATCCAGAGATATCAACTACGCAGCTGGCCACCGTTTTTCTCGCAGTGCCACAGTTGGCGCTGATTTTCAGTTATTGTTAATAAAAATTTCTTACTGGAAAAAATATTTTTCTTTACTCTAGGAGTACCTCTATCCGGCTTTTTTCCGGCTTTCGAAGTGGAATGATCCCTTAAAGAAATGTTTAATATCTTTATGGTTGTTAGGAAAAAGGTGGCACCCTAAATTATTTAACGCACTGATATTGCTGCGTTCTGCATCACAAGTTATTGATGTAACTTTGAATGACTTTTTACATAATAAAGACAATGCAGTTCGTATCAGTTCGCTTAACATTTGGGTACTCATTCCTTTTTTTAAAAAGTATCTGATTGGCCATTTCCATTTTCCTTTCAAATTCACTATCATAAAAACTGAAGCTTCAGTAGCTTTAGATTCATTATCTTCTATATTTATATTATCTCCGTACTCACAGAATCCTACGAGTCTCTTCTCTGCATCGCTCCATCGAATTTGTTGCCTGATTGCCATTGAGTCGAACACCAAGTTACATTCTTTATCATCTCCAGCCAGTCGTTCGAATTCATCGAAGACTTTGGTGAAGAAACCTGGTCCTATATCCACATTTGATGTCCACTGTTGGATTGCTGATGGATGTGGCAGCGTCATAAGAGTTCTGAAAAGTTCAAAATAATTATTCAAATGTTAATAATGCAAAAGTATAAAGAGAATAAGGGAAGGTTTAGGGAAAATCTGACCTGCAATATTTGTAAGCCTTAGGGGAATGGTAATACAGGGTTACGGCAAATCTTTTAAAATTATCACTGTATCATCTTCCATGCATGCTTTTACCTTTATTATTTCTCTCATTTTCAATTAAAGGCAGGATTTCATCTGAAAATTCACGTTTGAGCTGCTCAAAAGTATTTTTCTCAATTAAACTTTTTTGTCTCAATAATTCCAATGTTTGAGACAATAAATTTAATTTTGTATTCCTTCGCTGCACTTGTCTTTTCAATAATTTTAATTCTGTGCGAGCCTTCTGTAATAGTTGACGCATCGACTCTTTTTCTTCACGCAGCAATTCCTGGTAGAGGAGTCTTTGCTTATTTAATTCTCTTTCGAATCGTTTCTTTTGTTCTTCCCATGTTTTTTTCAATACGATAATTTCTTTCTTTAACTTTTTCACTTCCAGGCAGCTCTCACAATCTTTTATTTTTCTTTTGCGTGAACCTGTATTAAAATGTGATTCACCTCCATAAATAAAATTTACAAACCGAACTGAAACTGATAAAAGAGAGCACAAAAAAAAACACTCACCGGTCACACTATTTTCAGGAAAATGAGGAATATGTTGCCCTGGCTCGTAGAAGCACCACTCGTACAAACTGAAACAATTATCGAGGTGAGTAAACATCTATTTGTAAATGATTCTTATAAAATAGGTTTGAAAAATACTCACAGGTCTCATTATTTTTAGAAAAATGCAATATATTTTGCTCCTGGCTTGTAAAAGCACCACGTGTACAACCTGAAACAATTATCGAGGTGAGTAAACATCTATTCTCAAGACATTTCTGTCATGAAAGTTTAAAAATTATAATTTTTTATATCTTGAGATAGGTATATTGCACATATTTACCTTCATCGAAATGGAGAAATGGCACAGTTTTTTTTCAGCGTCTTCTTGCTGACACCTGATGTGTTATGAAAGTCTTCGGGTTTGAAATGGCCACTGCAAACCCTACTCGACTCATTTGGTGTCCATGAACTTGAGATTCCCAACGCTGTGATCCATTTCTCGAGCAGCTCTGGTCTTTTTTTTTGGAAATCTGTAATAACATTAGAACATTATATTAAATTTTCATGAATTTTTATATTTTAAATTTGTACTCACTTAAAAGTTGATAATGGTTTCTTTTTCAAATTTATTTGTGCAATTACGCACGATACATTTCACTCCCATCGTGAAGCTGCGGCAGTTAAAATAAAAAAAGGGGTTACGAAGCGTGCATTAGTCGATAAATGATTGTAATTTTTGAACTTTATTCACAAATACTATTTTATTTAATTTTAATTTTTTACTTACAGTAATAAAATGTCTTGTCAATTCGGTTTTTAATTCTCAGTACTCCGTTCGGTTGCACGTGGTTGCACTTCGCAGACGTCACGATATATATGTGTATTTGTGTATATATTGTGATGTAATCTTCGTTCTTCATCACTCGGGGTATTAAAATACCCGTTCGCGCGCGTGAAAAATAATTGGAAACTATTTCTTTGAATAAAAATGAAATATTTATTGGAGTAGCTTGCAACACGTCTGCTCGCTCTCGTGTCTAGGCTTTGACTGACTTTTGTTCATAATAATTTGTCGTCTCCAAGACAATCTCTTGGAAACGACTAATCGATGTAGTCGACACACAAAAGATCAATTACAATTTCGCGTCGATCCGCCGATCATGGAACTACCTCAAAATGGAACTAACCGCGAGATGGTGCCATTTACAAAAATCGGTAAATTGTCCAAAATACAAACTTGGAGTCTCGCACATGGCACCACGTTACGTTACAATATGTGACATATGTCAAAATTGGTACCCACTAGCGTAGGACGTAGTCCCCGAATTCTAGTAACAAGGAACCAGGTCCTACGCAACTGCATGATTTAGTACATAGAATCCAGGTACGCTGAATCTAGGGGAAATATACAGAGCCTCACGGTCTAGTATATTATAGAACCCTCTACTCTCTCACTTCCTCTCTTTCTCTTTTTTCTATCTCTCTCTCTCGCTCTCTCTCTCTCTCTCTCTCTCTCTCTTCCTCTCTCTCCCTCCCGTGCCCTCTATTTACACATTTACTCACTCATCTTTCAAATATCAGAAATTCAGCTACGAAAGAAATGAAATCAATTCTTTCGCCAAATGTTTTTTTCTGATCTTTTTCCTCACTCTCACTCGATATACTATCATTTCTCTCTTTCTCTCTCTCTCTCTCTCTCTCTCTCTTTCTCACTAACCGTTTTTTCTCGAATCCACTAAATTTCATCAGCATTAGAATTGAAGATTGATCAAACGCATGAATGGAAAATATGAACTGAGTTGTAAACATAAAAAAAGCATATAAAACTGGTGAATGGAAGCTACAGAATATATAACTCGTAATACTGCTAAAAACCTATTTGGCGGGCCCCTTTTAATTACCCACATAAACTAACTTCAAAACACGAAAAAAAAAATTACCAGGAAAAAAAACTTCTGATCATTCACGATTGAACGACGTAATTAGTGCTCGGATCATACATACATTGTAAGTAATGTAAGTAATAATTACTTCAAACAGTAAGCTTTATTAAAAATTAAGACCATTCGTCATAATGTTGCTCTATTAAAAGTAGAAGATTGTCACGGTACTGAGCTTAAGAGTATGCGCGAAGCGCGTGCGCGACAGATCGGTGTGATTCAGAAACAGATTGAGAGAAATATCTGTTTTCGTGATTCAGTGATTATTCTCAAAATTTTCGTTGTATCCATTCATGGATAAAATAGCTATGATTGTTTAAAATAACCAGTTTGTTTGAAAATTCTGTTTTCATAAATGGTGACAGATTGTTACACTTATTACAACGTCCGGTTTCTAATTCTAACCTCTATAGCTTTCCATAAGCAAAACACTAGAATCGTTTTTTGTTTTCTGAAATGTATTTTATTGTATGTATGACATTTGAGTGTAAGTGTAGAGTGTATACATATTGCTTGAGATTATACATGAATATTCGATGATTTTCATACTGTTACAACAATCGCGTCTCTATCCGCATTGTAACCTTACTTTTTAATTAAATTAAAATTAAATTAATTTTAATTATGTTCATACCCTCATGCAATATTTTTCTTCCTCTCTTCTCTCTCTCTCTCTCATACGCTCACTACAATCACACACACATGCATTCACTCTATTACTTGTAAAAATGTTATTCTTCCTAAATTTTGTTAATATTTGTATTGTTAAAACATTAAAATTTATATTAGGTATGTGTTACATATCTGAAAAATAAAATATTTCAAATCTTTGTCCTGAAACACAAATTTTTTAGATTTGCAGATAGACTCAGATTATAATCCTTTTTCAGATTTTTAATGAAATTAAAGTTGCAATTTTATTCCAGATTTTTAATAAGAGTTGAATTGCAACTTTTTTTCATACTTTTACCTAGACTTAAATTGCAACTTTTTTTTCATACTTTTACTTAGACTTAAATTGCAACTTATTTACAGATTTTTATTTAGACTTTAATTACATCTTTCTTTTAGGTTTTTATTCGAACATAAATTGCAATTTATTCTAAATACAGATTCGGATGATAATCGTAAAAGATTACCGACCGATCAATTATCGTTATTGACCATTAACGCCGGTAACATTTTAAAAATCGACAACTCTGCACCAATTTCACACGATTGAATATTCCCTAAATGTGAAATTGCTGCAGATGCTAGTAGTCCGGGAGCTAGCGACACAAAAATTGGGGTCATCGCAATCCGATTGATAAAAATTCCAATGATTCCTTGCTATTTACTGATGGTCCTTTTCGAAACCTGCATGACCTGAGTGAAGGCGTTTAATAAAAAAAAATTATTAAAATCGTAAAAAAAAGTTATACAGTAATAACAGAAATCCAAATGAATTTTCGCACACAGATGCATCAAGTCATATTAAAAATTAATTCTGTCACCTGCTTGCGAAAATCAATTGTTTAAATCACCTGCCTGACTGTTATTTAAAAAAAAAAATCAATTTAAAGTTACCATAAACAATCCGACTAAAAACTTACCAGGGTATTCAGAAAACTCTATAATATTAAAAAACGAACACCTGCATGCTCATAGAAGATGCGAAATATGCCTGCCGGACTCTTAAAAAAAACGCTCGCGCTTTATCTCCTACATCTTTGATTGTATCAAAAGTTACTTAATTAATACGATTATTGGATGCAAGGTAAATCACATAAACTTTCTTAAGACAAATCACCAAAAAAGAACAATGCAATTTACTTATATATAATATATATACATGTATACATTCAACCAGAATCGTCATACAATTCTTCATCCGACATACATTCATCCGAATATTCATTTTCCTGACGAGCATCGAAATCGCATTCATCTGTAGAAACATTTTCGAAATTACCATAAAATTACTTAGATAAATAGAATGATATTAAAATTGCTATTTAATACCTGCTTCAATAACTTCCGGCGGCTGAATCACAACATCACCCACAAATCTTGGAACTTGTTCACCTTCGAACCATCGAAAGAAATACTTTCCTTCAATTTCTTTCCATCCATAATCCAACGGATTAAGTGTGGTTGGTTGTTGAGTATGCGCGTTAACCCAAATAGTAGCTATATAGCTGGCTCGCAAGATTTGTTGTTTTAATTCCGATTTACATGGTGGAAATACTGAGCCATCGAAAGATTTTGTTTTTTTCATGAAAACATCATCAAGGTTAGTCGATTTAAAAATTTTTGAGAAGAGAATTAGACGTGCTTCATTGGTGTTATTAACAGCACTCACATTGTACATTTCACTGACAAATTTTCCAATGGCTTGCATGATGTCTTCACGATTCTCTTCATCCAATCGACTGAGTCGTGCAAACGTTTCTTGATATTCAACAGATTTTTGTAATAAATTGAATGGTGCTTTTTTCCCTTTACGAAAAAAAGATGGATTGAAATCGCAACCTGTTAATGCGTGAAAACCAGGAAGAGATTTGCATAATTTATATCCTAACTTTTCATACAATGTTGTTATATTTATATAACGTTGCGAATTAGAAACTCCAACATTCATCCATATATTTTTTTTCTTTCGCACGTTTGCCATGTTAGCAAGCATCGCTATAAGTACGTCCGTATCTGAACACCGTATTACAATATTTGCGTCACGATCGACGTTACAAACATGGTAAATAATTTTGGTATCGGCTTCTTCGTGAGCCTC
>NCVS01001691.1:0-11273 GCA_003055095.1 Goniozus legneri | reverse complement strand
TACTGGAGCAGCAGGTGGTGGCCCTGGCTGTTGTGGTCGCTGATTGTCCTGTGAAAAAAAAAATAGATAAAAAAAATACATAACTTTTGTTACAAAATTTTAATACACTTACTAGACTCGTCCTCCAGCTGGTGCACCACCTGCTGCTCCAGCAGCAGGCAACTGTTGTTGCTGTTGAATGTTCTGTCGAAATGAAAAAGAAATCATGGTTAAAATCACCTATTTTCAATGACCCCACCACCACATAATTAACTTGAATAATCAAGTTGATAATGCGCTTAAGAGGCCATTAAATAATAAGAATATAAAAATAAAAACAATTTGATTTGATAATTGAAAATTAAAAAATATACACGTACCTCGTTGTTCATGTCGTCTCGTACTTATATATTTTATATTGAAATCGCGGATATTGCAATCTTCCCTCTGTTTTATAAAAATCGATTTCATTGGTTAATCGATCGATCATAATCATTGGACAATCGGAATGACGTCATAATTTCAAACCTAATTGAAATTTTAAAAATTCATTACGATTTTTGTTTTATATTATTTTATATCTAACTGAACCAACCGAATTATAAACAAATTGTATAATCGATAATTTAAAAAAAAATGAATTGAAAAAAGAGGTTATCACATAGATCACAAAACCAACATAGTCATACGAATTTTTCATGTTATTATAAGTAAAAAATTGTAATGCAATGCACAAAGCTGTTTAGAATTCAGAGACGAATCCAACGGTGTGCTTCACAATCACCGGGAAACGTCCTGAATGAATTTCATTCCTGATTATATGATGAAATTATGCAAATTTTTGAATACAGGGTGTCAGAGTCAACTCTGACTTCTATACAAGATTGAATATTTTTCAATGCAGGGCATTCAAGTACATGAAAAATACAATATATATACAGAATTTCAACCCTCTAGCTGCTTTCTACAAAAAGATACAGCAGAATATAAGTTTATGCATAAATACGCAAAAATAACACTTAAAATAAGGGTTTTTGCATGTTATTTGCTTAATTATAAATAAAAGTTCATATTGTTATACATTAAAAGATTCAGCATTCGAAGACGAATCAAACGGTGTGCTTCACAATCACCGGGAAACGTCCTGAATGAATTTCATTACTGAAAATATGATAAAATTATGCAAATTTCGAATACAGGTTGTCAGAGTCAGCTTTGATTTCTAGTTAATATTGATCATTTTTCAATATTCAATATCCAAAATTTCAATTTTCTATCTGCTTTTTTCAAAAAGATACAGCAGTAAATAAGTTTATATAAATATAGGGACCGATAATCTTAAATCAAGTTTTAGTTCAATTTTCGTTTTAGTTTTAGTTTCAGTTACTGTTTTAGTTCTTCAATTTTTAGTTTTTTGAGTTTCAATTTCAAATATGCCTTAATTTATTCATAATATTATTACTATTTTTTGAATTTACCCGTATACTTCATATATACTTCATATATTTTGTATATTATTTTTTATTAAATCTCTTTTATTATATTATTCACTTTACTTTTTTTAAATTCATTTTATGGATTAAGGTATACAATTCAAATCAAAAGAGTAATACATACAATCAATTTTTTTTATTTCCTTATCTTACAACATTTTCATCTTACAATTAATATATAAATAATAGGAGTAAATAATAATAATTAAATATCAAAAATTAAATTCTTGAATAAATAATAAATATGTTTTGATCTTCGATGATCTTGGTCCAGTGCTCTTCTCAACCTGGAACAAATAATGAATAATCATTAGTATTTATTTACGTATACCAGCTTTGATTTATATTGTATCTTACCTGTCGAATTTCATGTCTCTGTTGATTATGGTTCGTTTCAACCAGTATGATGACCTTTTTCACTTTCTTCTTCTATAATGTAACTATAACTGTAATATAAAAAAATATGATCAATAACAATACATCAAAAAATGAAATAGAAATTAAATCAAGAAACTCGGTAGAGTTTCGCGCCAAAGTATATATAGGTCTACCAAGTACTTATACGCTTATATCGCCCAAAATGACCCACCTCGAATTTTCAACATGATATATCTTGATAATTCAGTCACTTAAATAACTTTTACAAGGATATTCTTTTTAAGAAAAGAGGAACGAATCGAATGCTTCTAACCGCGTCAAAATTGATGAAGAATTACGGAAGATATCAATATGTGAATTTTCGGGTCTGTAAATTCATTTGTCCGTCGTCGCCGTTCGCAGTATATCACGTGACGTGATTTTTCGCAGGTATTACGTGACGTGATTTTTCGCATTCGCAGGTATCACGTGACGTGATTTTTCGCAGGTATAGCGTTATTTTCGCAGTATGTCACGTGACCGCAGTATCGCCGTATATCACGTGATTTTCGCAACCTCGCAGTATCGAAGCATGTTCATACGTGTTTCTTCAGTAATATAACAATTGTTGTTAATAACAAAATTTTTTGATACAAATTTTTTTAATTGTTAATAACAAAAGTTGATAAAATTTTTTAATTGTTAATAACAAAATTTGATAGAATTTTTTAATTGTTAATAAAAAAAAATTTATTTTTAATCAAGAAACTCGGTAGAGTTTCGTGCCGGATATAGTACATGTGAAGTACGAATGTACGGAGCAGAGTGCTTAGGCACGAAAGGCAAAGAGTGTATATACACGCGAAAATGTAGGGGTGTAATTTGAATATTGATTAATTTGGTGTGTTAATTAATTGAATTTTAATTAGACTTGTTATGTCATTTAGAGGTTGCGGTTAGGTATCAAATGATATCATTCGCGTTGATTTTTATCGTTTTTTTAATAAGATATGATTGTTTTTTGTTTGTCATTTCCCAAAAAGGTACTTTTATCGCGTGACGTCATCGTCGTCTCCGTCTCGGTCGTCGTCGCCCAGAATTTTCGCACACCTTTTGTGACGTCACACAATGAACATGGGATGAAGTTACTTCTTTATTGGAAGGGTTAGTGGATGGATGGATGGGTTTGAGGGGGGGAAGAGTGGATGCGGGGGTGGACAAACGAACAAACAAATAAACAAACAAACAAATAAACAAAGAAATAAACAAACAAATTTTTCCATTATTGGAAAAATTTTTTCTCATTTTTTTGTTTATTTATTTTTTTATTTAAGAATTTTTGCGCCTCCTTTGTGACGTGATACAATGAACATGGGATTGTGTTACTTCTTCATTGAAAGGGTTAGTGGATGGATGGAAGGGGCTGAGATTGGGGTGGGTAGATGTGGGGGTGGACAAATAAACAAACAAACAAATAAACAAATTTTTCCTTCATTGAAAAAATTTTTTCTCATTTTTTTGTTTATTTATTTTTTTATTTAAGAATTTTTGCGCCTCCTTTGTGACGTTACACAATGAACATGGGATGGTGTTAATTCTTCATTGAATGGGTTAGTGGATGGATGGAAGGGGCTGAGACTGGGATGGGTGGATGTGGGGGTGGACAAATAAACAAACAAATAAACAAACAAATTTTTCCTTTATTGAAAAAATTTTTTCTCATTTTTTTTATTTATTTTTCTATTTAAGAATTTTTGCGCCTCTTTTGTGACGTCACACAATGAATCAGATCTATTGTAGCTAATTAGCATTAAGAATGAAACTGAAATAAGATGAGACCTTTTGCGACCTCTTCGAGTATGATCAAATGCCATGGCTGTTTCCATATACGGAATTTCTGACAATCCGTAAAAGATCGTCGTAGACAAGTTTTGATCTTATAGAAATGTGTTCGAAGAGGACAATTGTGGACACTAAGTTTCGACATTCTGATTGAACGGTTTTCAATGATTCATTGAAAGATTTTACATTTTCAATCGCCTGCGCTTGGTCATTTCACGGCAGCGGCGAAAAATACGTTTTTGTTTTCCATCAATTTACAGACAATCCTTAATAAATCGTTTAAGAGAAGTTTTGATATTTCGAAAGAGGATTGTTAAAGAAAGACAAGGGTGAAAATACCGTGTTGATTTCTTGTTTGTACGTTTTTAGCAGTGATCACAAAATAGCGTATCTGCGTTCGCGTGGCAGCGGCAGAAGCCGGGCGCGACATAATGTTCAGATCGAAGTAAGTACCGTTCCCTTACTCCTACTGAATTCATTCATTCGTATTTATTGCAAATGATGGGAATTTTATTCTGTTTTATGTTCATTTAAATTTATTATCAAGTAAAGAGTCGTTATTAATTCGTATCAATTGTTGTGTGTGGAGGGTAGTGACGAGCGCAGACGATTGTATATGAAAAAACATTCAATGAATCATTGAAAACCGTACAATCGGAATGTCGACACTTGGTGTCCTTAATCTTGTGTTTTTTTTTCTACTGGCCTTGGAATGCATAATTTTTTTTCCTTTTCATTTTGGAGAAGGTAAGTTGTGTTATAACTCTTTAAGAGAGAAAGCAGTATGTGGAGTTTAGGTGACATGTGTGAGGATGATTTTGTCTAAAGAATTGATTTCTTTTTTCTCTTGCTCTGTCGCTCTTTTGCTTGCTCTCTTGCTCTCTCACTCATTCACTCGCGCTGTTGTTCTCTCGCTCTTTCGCTCTTGCTCTCTCTCTCTCTCTTTCATTCGCTCTCTCGCTTTTTCGCTCTCTTTTTCTTTTATACGTTTTTTTTTCACACATTTATACACCTATGTTTCATTTATACATTTGAATTTTTTTTCACATTTATACATTCTTTTTCATCAATACTTTTTTTACCGTTTGTTATTTCTTTTTTATATATTAATTTTCTGTTATTTTGTACTTTTATTGTTTTTTAAATTGTTTCTTTTTTTATTGTATTCCTTTTTTTATGTTGCTTGTTGTTGTTGTTGCTGTTTGTTTTGTATTAGATCAATAATTCATTTTATGTAACAACTGTTCATTTTGAATTATTCAAATTACGAGTACCTATCCCTTGTTATTGTCAATAGTATCGTTAATATGGGTTTCAACTCGTCGTGAAGTTTATTTTACTTGTTTCATTTGATTAGTAGCAGAATGGCAATGGATGAAGTAAGTATATTCTCTGCTTTTCATAATTTTCATTATACTTTTTTTCGTTTATTATCTCATTTTTAATTAAAATTTTTTTTTCTTGTAGAATTTAAGTCAATATTTCCGAGATCCTTTCGTTGACCCTGCGACAGCAACTACTTCTTCTGAAGAAATGAAAAAAGCTTTCGCTGGTGAAGCGAGCAAAATAGAAATGGAATGTATGTATCATGTGAATGATTTTCAGGCACATATATATTCATGATTAATAATTTGTTTATTTCAATAGATATGAGGGCCCAGGTTAAACAACTGCGGAGCCAAAATCTAAAGCTCCGCAAGAAGAATGGGATCCTGGTGAAGCAACTGCAGGATCAGAAAGATTTGGTTCGGTTGCTTCTCCAGGAGAATAGGAATCTCAATAAGCAAATTGAAAGTAAGTATCATGTATAGTAGCATTTTTCAAAATTGTTCATTTTGTTATAAAAGTTTTAATAAAATTTTTTTCTTTGCAGTTAAAAAGAAGAAGAAGAAGAAGAAGAAGAAGAAGAAGAAGAAGAAGAAGAAGAAGAAGAAGAAGAAGAGCAGAAGAAGAAGAAGAAGAAGAAGAAGAAGAAATGAAATAATGAAATATGTGTATTTATTAATAAAATCTTTAATTATATCATTCAATTCATTCATTCATTTTATTATTTCTGTGTCGTCAGTATTTTTTGCATTTGTATTTTTAATTATTCGTCAGTGCTTAGCTGTTGTTGATGTTGTTTTGTCTTTCGCTCTTGTTCTTGCCCTCTCGCTCTTCTGCTCTTGCTCTCTCGCTCTGTCGTTGTTGCTCTCTTTGTCTCTCTCTCTCTCTCTCTCTCTCTCTCTCTCGTTCATTCGTTCTCGCTTGCTTGCTCTTGCTTTTGCTTTTGTTCTCTTGCTCTTTCTTACTTAATTAATGTTATCATATAATAGAAGATCCTAAAAGCCTTAAATATCTCGATTCATGTTTTAATGAATTCATACGACTCTCATTATGAATAACAGCTTAATTATTTTTTTTTTCATATCAAATGGAGTATTTACCGGCGTTTTATATGTATTTGAATTATTTTGTTTTTAATTTTTATCATTTACCAATAATTCATTTTATGTAACAACTTTTCATATTGAATTATTTTAATTACGAGCGTCTATACATTGTTATTATCGATAGTATCGATATTGTGGTTCATATACTTTGGCATCATAGTGACAGTGCTACAGTTATTTAATTGCGATAACTATTTAGTATGTACTGAAATACATTTATAATTGTGTTTGTCGTAGTTTGATTGTGGGTACTAATTTTTCTTTAATAACGCGTGGAATTGTTTGTGTATATGTGTAAATTTGTTTAAATGTCTGTGATTGCATAAATTGTCTTGAAATTTTATTAAACAGTAAATCATTTGAACCGCGTATTAGAAATACATTCGTAAGTGGTTTTTGTTGATGCATTGCTTGATTTAATTGATTATTTCTTCGCAGGAATTACATTAGTTTTGTATCGTTTTGTCCTTCTCAGTCCCACACTCATTTGTTCTCACTCGCTCTTAGGAGGTGAGCGCGATGCGAGGGTGAACGGTGCTGACGTGTATTACTGTCTTTGTTTAGTCCACTAGTGCTGGTGTTATATACATCTTCGTGGACGAAGTTCGATAATTACATATATAAATAATAATAATAGTAATAATATAATAATATGTATTATTTTTTTAATTATTATATATAATAATTAATATTATATTATACAATGTAATTTAATATAATAATGATAATTATATTACATCAGAATGGTTCAAAAAAATTGGAAATTTTTTTTTCCTCGAAAATAGGAAACAAAGATAAAAAGATGCCTGTTAAAATGACAGCTCTTAATCGCGATTTTTTATTTTCAATTTCAATAACATTAGAAAATTACGATAATCAATTCTTGTTTACAATAAGTTACAATCTATCGCCGAAAAAGATATTTCCATAAATTTGACTTTGAGCTCGAATAAGTTTTGTATGATTAAGTTTTGAGTTTTGTTTTTTATACAACGATATAAAGCTAATGTGATTTCTGCAAAAATATACTTTACTTTACTATACTATTGGCGAGCTTACAAAAAAATATATGTGTACGTCTGCTTTACTTGCATTCATGTTGTGCTTTGTTCGTTTGCGTATGTGCCCGTGTAACTTAAACATTATTTTTGACGAGATTTAGTGAAGTTTAACATTTTTACAGATTTTCAAACTTTCAGACGAGTTTATTTGCCATTTGGATCAAATTTTGGCAGCACTCATCGAGTAATAAGTTGCTCTGAGTTTCTAATCTCGATACATTTTTGATCGTGCGTCCGATAGAAATACCTCGGATAAACTTTAATATTGTTGTGTAAAACACATGTGAGTATTCTGTTACGTTTCCACCTGCATGAGGTTATGAATTGCAATAAGATGACTACAATTAATACGATTCGTCATATAATTTATTAAAGTTCTTCTTTTTCGCAGGTACTCAAAGTTTGAAATTACATTGGATTAAGCCTTGAGGTACTCATCGAGCATTCAGTAGGAATAGCTCTGAGTTGATTATTTGGATTTTGGAGCACTCATCGAGCATTCAGTAGGGATAGCTCTGAGTTGATTATTTGGATTTTGGAGCACTCATTGAGCATTCAGTAAGAATAGCTCTGAGGTTATTTAGATTTAATATTACTCACAACTGAATTGAAAATGGATAACAAATTGTTGAGTTCGGATGATTACCAATGTGTTGCTGATGGACAACATTTGACAGATATCCACATTCGAAAATTTAATAGTCTTGTGGAAAGTCAATTTCCTGACTACACGCCTCCACAGGATCCGATATTATTGCAATGCTCACGTTATATTACTTCCGTAGAGAGCAATAATAAAAATCTTGTGCAAATTTTATTTTCAACTGGATGCAATCCACAAGATATCGGCCATTGGGTTTGTTGTTATTATGATTACGTAACGAAAACAATATCATTATACGATTCTTTATACCGAGGGGTATTACATGCGGATCATAAAATTTATTTGCAAAAACTATTCCCTACGGTTTTCAATGAATATTCGGTGAAATTTCCAAAAGTACAATGGCAAAAAAACACTATTGATTGTGGTGTGTATGCAATTGCATTCGCAGTGACTCTGTTATCAAGAAATGACCCAGAAAAAGTGGATTTGAAGAATAATAGCGCTTTACTTCGTCGTCATTTATTGAAAATTTATGAAACGAAAATTATAAGTGCGTTCCCTAGTAATAATGCAATTGTAAGTGAAAAAAATAAACTTACTTGGTAAAAGAGGAAAGATGCCATAAATGAAAAACGACGAAAACGATATGCGGATAAAAAATTAAAAGAGATGATAAATGAAGTGAATAACATGGAAATCAGTAAGGAAATAAATGAGAATAGTAGAAAACATAATGCCCGCAGTGTCCATAGTGTTGATGAAACTATCGATGATAATAATAATAATATTACAAGAAAACGAAGACGAGAACTATATCAGTCAAGGATTGAACTTAAACGCATGCAAAAGCGAGCTAGATACATGAAAGACGTTGAGAAGCAACGTTCACAGAAACGTAAACGTTATTCAGATGATGTTGATAATCAACGACAACAAAAACGCAAAAGGTATTCACAGGAAGTTGACCACCATCGTACAAAGAGACGTGAAGGTTACTTGCACATAATTGAACAAGAAAGATCCCAAAAGCGTGAACGATATATAAATAATAGAGAACATGAACGATCTCGAAAGCGTGAACAATATATGAATAATGAAGAACATGAACGATCACAAAAACGCGATTGATATCTTAATGATATAGAAAACACTCGTTTAAAAAGACGTAAACGATACGCCGAATCTGTTGCGCGTTACAATATAACTGCGATGCGAGATAAAGCAATTATTGCGGCACAGAACGGAAATTGTTGTAAGCAAATTTGTAGAAAATATAAGAATTTGGGAATAAGAAAGAATAATGTAAAACTGCCCTTTTGTATTGAAGATTCCATAAATGGAATTCAAAAACAATAACTACTAGTAAAAGTAGTGAAGCTGAAGTGTATTTGGAAGCGCAAAATCTGATGAAATGGTGTCTTCATGGTAGGAATAATTACGTTAAGAAAATGAGAAGAGCATTATATTCAATAAAAAGAAAGGCCATTGTTAGTCTGAAACAATTAAACACAATAATGCATCCAACCGATGATGATATGATTCGTGTATTGTGTGGTAGGTCTCAATATCATACATCATCATCTGAATCGTACTATTACGAATCAACTTACGAATTCAAATTCGAAACAAAATCATACTGTGATTTACATGATGATGGAAGTTACGAACGTATAAATGAGCATCAATTTATCATGAATGAAAGAGGTCAATGTGTTAATATTATGCCTTTATTACCATTCAGCAAGAAAAATCAAAAATGGTGGAATTGTTCTCGTTTCTGTAAGAACCCTACTGATATATTGTACAGGAAGAAAAGGAGTAAAAATTCATACGTTGAAAAAACGTTCTTGGAAGTTTACAAAAAATTTCTTACCAAGATTTCGGAATGTACTCTTTCGAAAGTTGATCAATTTCTATATAATGTACATGAATGCTCTGTGACGAGAGATATAAAAAGAATGGGACATTCTCAGTCGTGTTATGCAGGGCCTACCGTATGCAAATCATTATTTCTTTCGGTTGAGTTTTTGTCCCCACATTTTCCTGCTGTCAGATCTTTGAAAAGACTGTATTTCACCATTTTAAACATGAATGATAAAATAGTAGAGCTAGATAATGTCTTGATGAAAATAAATATGAATGAGAACGACTTAAAATTTTTACGACAAGTAGTAACTGATGTACTGAAAAATTCTGATTCTTTCAACAATTGCAGTAACAATTACATCAACTTAAATGAAGTGCGAATTGAAGAAAACTATAAGAAAGCATTCGTCGCTTTAGTTAAGCGCGTTATGGATACTCCCAGCTTTGTTTGTCTCTCTTGTGACCGATTATGTTATAAACGAGATGTGACGTTAATAAATAGCGTCAAAGTTGAAAAATATTCAATTTTGCAACATTTGAATAAACGTATGCGTATACAGGGGTTCGATCATGAGAATCTGTGTAAATATTGTTGGGACTACATACGAAAGAGTAAAATTCCTCCTAAATGTATTCTCAATGAACTTGAAGTTAAGAAGGTACCGAAAGTAATTTCCGAACTGAACGACTATGAACGTATTGTGATTCAGAGAGCAAAAGCTTCCCAGACCATACAGAAAATGGGAACAGTTTCCAAAAAAAAATCTACCGCATAAAAATTTAATCAATAAAGTTAAAGGTAGAACGTTTCATCTGCCGCTACCGATTGATGAAATACTGAAGAAGTTGTGTTCGGAGGAAGAACCGATTAATCTCAATCATGAAGTATATATAGTGAAGGTTCGAGGAACTCCAACTAAGAATAAAATAGTGTGGGAAAATATGGTTGATATAAGGAAGGTATTTAGAGCCCTTTATTGGCTCAAATTCCACAATCCTTTATATAAAAATATAAGATTACCCTTGCGTGCTGAACAATTGCTCGACTCATTGAGAGGTTGTGGTGAATTTGTTGAGGAAATAGATGAGTCTGATATTGATGATGAAAAAATCGACGATTTTGAAGAAGAAAAATCTGACGACGGTGGAGAAAATGTAGCTATTTCGAATCTGAAGAAAAATGTCAATGATGCTCAGAATGACGATAACAACACGATACAGAGTGATATTATAAAATTCATCGACGATTGCATTGAACTAATTTTTTGTAATGAAGAAGGAAGAGCTGCGTTATTAACTCAAGTCAAAGAATCTAACTCAAGCTACTATGAGCAATTCACGATACACGCTGTTCATAATAACAGTAGGATGAATGAAAAATATACAATCATCTTTCAAATGTGGAAGGTTATAAATACACCATTAGATCAACGACGGAAAACATTGGATCTAAAGTGTTTTCCTGATTTATATCCTTACGGACAAAATGGCCAACTTGAACGAAGGCCCTACAATCTTTCCCATTTTGAATACATTAAGTGTCGATTGCAGTCAGTACGTTCTCAATTTCGTTTGAATCAGCAATATTTATTTTATTTAGTGAACGACAGTAATATACGCCAGTTACGATCTGGAA
>NCVS01001685.1:0-45317 GCA_003055095.1 Goniozus legneri | reverse complement strand
GTTATTTAGGTTCAAAACTGTACTTAAATTTCGACTCGGGTTTCCACACATCAAAGAATCAAAGTTTAAATCGGGTTTCATTTACTTGGGTGATCAATATTTATTCGTCATTATATCGATAAATACGATAAGATATATCGATGCGAGGATATTTGTCATTTTTGAAAAATTCACAGTCCCCTAAAGTCCACACGATTATTCACCAGAGCGCAAATTTGATCGGTAGAGTTAACCGAGTGTAGTTCGCGTCTCTCGCACTTCGCGCGAGTTGAGCTCGTGCCCACTGTGGCGATTTACGTCGATGTAATTATCGGTCGCGCGAATGCGCACATTACACCGCTATCAACTGTTCAAAATTGACTCCGTTATCTCGATTCGTCACGAAAAGCGGAAAATCGTTGCGGTTTTTGATTGCACTCGCGAACTCCGCTCGCTCCTATTGGCGCCTTCGCAGACACGAATTTTTCGCTTAATACGAGACTTGGCAGTTTAATCGGCGAGTGCCAAACGCAAATACGCAATATCGTAGAAAGTAGAATAATAACACGGAGGGTGTTACCCTTCCGTTATAACCGTAATTAGAATAAATTGCATTAGCATACGCGTTTAATCTTGCCAACTCGCTTCTCGCAAACGGCCGAGCTCGTATGAACTAGTTCTCGCGTCGAGGAGGATCGGAAGCCAGTAGCGGGAAGATGAGAAAAGATAATCGAAAGAGGGGGCTATCTTCGAGTCGAGAGAGCGCGATGAATTTCACGGTGACGTTACGCGAATGTATCTCCAAGTAGGATTGGTATACGTATGCACAAAGCAGCAATATGAATCGCGAAACGCCTATCGAGTATCGAATTTTACCTGCGAGAGCTCGATGGTATTCGATGCGCAACGCTGCGGTATATACTCACTGATCCCGGGCATCGTTACGTATCTCGAGTGGCAGAATAACGATGATACATCGGCTTTCCATTTCTTTTTATCCCGTTGAGTATTGACTATTCTATCGAAATTTCTAACGAAGTCTTTCATCAATCGATCGGACCTCGTTAATCTTTAATAACGATACCTTCGTAACGTTTATATAACGTATAGACAATTACACAAATCGTTAAATATTTTCAATATAAACGTATAAAATAGCTAACGTTAAAAAACACGCGTTGCTCGAATAGTTAAAAACCTGTGATTCATATTATACCTATTTAGCAAAATGAACAAGTACTAGATAAATTAGAAACAAGATAATTGTCAAAATGGTTTGTTTTGATTCCTACTGTCATTGAAATTTTTTGTTAGTTTATAGAAAATGAATGCAGAAGGAGATGAGAAAGATGAATTTCTTGAAAAACTTTGGCGAAACAATTGATTTCAATTATTTCGCGGCTAAAGTTCTTAATAGTAAAGAGTTAGAAAAGAACGAGAAGAAATGATGCGATGGAAATGTGTCGAGATGAGAGGATGGGGCGGGATATGACATAATCACAAATATTCGCGTTATCCAATTCCCAAACATATATCTTGACATGCGATGCCGATACGAATCGATTCTTGACTCTCGAGTGGGTTTTTGTACTTTAATGAATCCGAAGCGAATCGAAGATAAGTCGATGTCACTGTTGAAAATAGAAGTGAAAAGGGACGAAACAAATGGTAAAATAAAACACTCGTGACGAAATCCTCGAAGACGAGTTTCGATCGAATGACCTGGATTATCCAGTACCGCTTGGCTTCTCGTTGGTCCTACCGGGGAACAAGGGAAAAAGAGCATTGAGTGTAGCGGTGATCGGTGGCATTCTGTTCGTGACCCCATGGAGCGTGCGCGCGCGCGCGCGCGCGGTCGCGAGAGGTTATCGTCGCGCGTTCGTCTTCGTAGGAAAGTTTTCGAAATCTTGGAAAAGGGAGCGACGAGGTAAGGGGAGATGGAGGGATCGATTACGTCGACAGAGAGACGAGATGAGGCAGATTAAATCAAGGGCCGATATATCCGTTATTCTCTTTCTCTCTTTCTCTCTTCGACGTTCCACGTAGACGGTCTAATCGCGTATAGTGTACATATACGCGACAGCCTTTCGAATTTATTTTCAACGGTTCTATTTCGGTACGAGGCAGAGTGGCGACGCGTATTCGAATTCTATTTTCGATCAATCCGGGATGCCAGCAAACTCGTTAAAAAGCTAGCTGCTTTTGTATCGTCGTGAAATTTTTTATTCCCTTTGCTTTAGTTGATATCTACGGGTGGAATGTTACGAAACTAATGAAAAATTCACGCGACTGGCCACACACGAGGGAAAAACTGATATTCCGTACGCGTGCGAATGTCCGACTGATGATATCAGAGTCCAATGTATGTATAGCGCATAGCGAGCGAAAATCCGAGCTTTTTTCCATCGGAGGTGTGTCCTCCTACCCAAATGGAATTTCTTATGCGCGCACCGCTCGGGAAATGCAAATTTCGCTACATCGCGCGCGACAATGGTCCTCTTACATACACCGCGTGTAACCCGTATGGGTATAAGTGCGCGTATGTGTGGAGGGTTGGAAAATAGTCGACTCGACTCGTAGCTTCCGCTTTGGACGGTTCGATTTGTCCGCGATGGTCGTCAAAGCCGGACGAAGCAGGCCAAGAGAGAAAGAGAGAAAGAGAGAGAGAGAGAGAAACTATATAGGATATTCCTGGCTTCGATAATAAATTCTACTTACGCGTCGACCGTTAACATCATCCTGACGCGGGCGCATTACGAGCGAACATCGCTCGTCCCGTACGTTCTCGTTTGTTCGAGATATTCACCTCTACGTTCCAAATCGGAGTTTCCGTTCGCGTGGGATTTTCGTTATTTTTTCTTCCTTTCGTTTTCCCCTTCCTCTTTTTACAGCAATGGAGAACGACGGAGAATCGCGACGCGGATTATACCAACGCAATGAAATATTACTTTAGACAAAATATTACCTCTCCTCGCTCAATCTCTTTCTTTTCCCGGTTAATCGATACCCTGGGAACCTCTAAATTTCTAGGTACGCGAGTTAATTAACACGCGACGGGATTTAATTTAAAATTCATAATGACCCCCCAGCAGGCGGCAAGGAATAAACGGCGCGTCGTGAGCTCGTGATTTCAGGATAGCTAAGCCCCCGTTCGCGAGCGTTCTTCGGAAAGTTGGAAGCTCGCGCGAGCTCAGACGCTTGTTTTCTTAATTTCTATTAAATAACATTCCGGAAAGAAAAGTTGCTCGGTAAACTTCCCAAGTTTCCTTAAACGGCGAATCCCTCTTCTCTCGCCCCCAGCGCCCCCCCCCCCCTCGATCGTCCGCTAATGCGAGCTCCATTTTGGAATTTTCCTCGGAGATTCGTTTGGAAAAAAAATCTTCTCTCCCTCCCATCCCTCATACTTTATACTTCGTACCTCGCGTGTTCAGCGGAAATTCCCGACGATTTTCGTAGCTCGACGCAAACTACAAATTCAACTTATTCGGAGAGACTCGAGATACAGTACGAGAGGAGATTCGCACATTCGTGTACCCGCGATTCGGTTGATTTATACCACTTCGTAAAAATCATCCCCATGGCACGGGTACGTCTTACTCCCTCATAGCTCGAGACCGTAAAACGATTTTCTTCTCGCACAGGACGGCATGAAAATCAAGGAAAAACTTTTCGATTGTAACTTTTGGAGAGTGTCACACTCTCGTCGAAAAGACGTTCTCGCAAAGAACAAACTTGTTCTTTTTGCTTTTCGCGAGCGCACGCGTATACAGTTTCTTTTTCTCCTCTGGTATCTCTGTCTTGTACGTTTGATAAATTTCAAACAATGGAGGGGGTTATTTGACGCGATTTTATCTGGTACGCGTCGAGAGACTAGCGTCAGCCAATTTAACAACGGCAACTGTGCACAGTTGTGCACAGTTTCGCTTCATCCGATTAGCCAATATAATACCGTGAGTAAGGTATGAGAGAGAAAGAGATAGAGAGAGAGAGGAGAGAAGAAGAAGGAGTCTCCGCGTCTCCCGCGACAACAATACGAAATTTAACTAATGATCGCGAGCTGGATTGTGCGAAGGAGCACAAAGTAATAGATTCCGGTTCTTGCACGCGATTTCGTCGCTGTTAATCCGTCTTGCAGTATCCATTTGAGTGAGACATCAAATTCAAGACGGTGAAATACCACGGTATGAATCTTAGCTATGTGGGACCGGCTAAAGGACGGGAGTGAGAATTATTTACGACGTGCCTAACATCATACAGAAGAAATTCCGGGAGAAGAAGGTATCGATTAAATCAGAGTAAGTAACTAATAAAGGAGAGAGGGTTCCGCTGTCTCTCGTCCGAAATGAGATATATCCCCGCTCCCTTGCACTTTTATCGTCCCGCGGCAAACAATCGCGAAAGTAGCAACGTCGCGAGCGAGCTCGGCTGAAGGTGGAGGTGGAGGAGGAGTGGTTTCAGAGTGGATGTCGAGGAGTGGTACACGTGCGCGCGAGAACGAAGGGAGGGGGGGGGGGCTGAAATTCTCAAGGGTTTTACTCCCCGTCTCGCGCTTAAACGACGAGTCAACGTCGGAGAGAAAAATCGCCGAGAGTGGCGGGCCACATTTTCCGACATGGCGAATTCGACATACCGGTAATAATATAAATATAACGATACGAAATGGGACAGCTCTCTCGGGTCGGAATTCTAACATTACCTAACACCCGCTGAATCTACTTTTCTTTGATCTTTCGTTATGCCGACATACTAATATAAGTCTAGTTTTCAGTCCTACGAGTTCTAGTGAGTATAGTTGCATCTTACCCCGCAAAGTTCTCTGTGGATTATAAAATTTCAGAATATTGTTAATGTTAGTGTTAGTATTAGGTACTAATGTTTTAGTTAGTCTGTTAAGAATTTATGGAAATCTTTTACTGCGTTACGTCACGATGCAATTTACAGTTTACGAATCATTATTAGAATCTTCAAGACCTTCCAAGGAGAATCTCCAGGTTAACAGTATTACTTACAAGTTGTAATTATGTTTCATATCTTTTCGACTTGAAGAGGAAATAAGTTCCATACGAGAATAGCTGCTTAGTTTTTCCATTGTATAAAAATGACGACAGGACTTGAAGATTTGAATAAGAAATAAAATCTTGACCCGGGAACAGCCCCTAATATATTATCTTTAGAGATATGTTGAGATTTGTAAGATGAAAATCGGTCGACTAAACAGTATCGATTCGGCTAGCGGTTAGCCGTGCACACGGAAGATCGAATATTCCTGCTCGTCCTCTGCGGGCCGGTGTAAGACCCGGTTATAGCGCGGGATTCGAGGGTTACCGTCGAGGTCTGCAATTCGCTTTGGTAGCGGTGTGCGGAGTTGCGGACGCGCACACCGATTTCCACTGTGCGCGCGCATACAAATGCAAAGCGACAGTGGACCACGTCGCTAATTGCCGCCAGCTGCCCTCACCACTCGAGAACCGCGCGTGTCTCTGACGAAGCGAACGATGTACGATTGGCTGCTCCTGTATACCTATAATTTCGCGCCAAACGCAAAGGATCTCTCTCTCTCTCTCTCTTACTCCACCCCCAAACGCACAGGATGAAATTCGTCTTTGCCCCTTGGGTATGAATTCCCTTTGCGGGCTCTATCCCGCAGTCGACGTTTGCGCGCGAATGGATCGTCTCTCTGAACGAACGCGAGTGCAGATTCTGCGCCTATGTCGTGAAAATTGGCCTGGGACTTGATTGATTAAAAAAAAAAAGACAAATAATTTACTTTCGCGGTTCGGTTAGAATACGATGTACGAGCACGTAGCGGTAATGGAAATTTCAGCTCTACTACAAACGTATCGGAAAATCAAGAGAGTGAGGGAGAGAGAGAGAGAGCATTCTAGACACGAGCATAATTAACGGCGTATTCTGGCAAGATAGTCTATAATAACGCGACAGCTTGAAACTGGGAACAACGCGCATACCGCAGCATTATTTTCTACGTCTACGGTTTGATTACGGGAAAATTTTAAACGAAATCCACGTAGAATCGTCGTGCTTATTCGAAATTCCTGTCTACGCGGAAGGAAGAAAAATAACGAACGTAGAGTCCATTAAAATTTCACGAGTCGTCCCAACCTCGGCGCGCGCTTTTTCCATATGCATTGAGATTTCTTTGGTCCGTTTGGCGTTAGCGTCGGTATTAATCCCTCGCTCCCAACGTACCATTGGATTACGTAAGACGCAAATTTTATCCCCACGTCGGTGTTTTGCCATCCTATTTCCCTCTATATCTCTATCGCCGCGCCGATAGCGCAGTCGACCTATTCGAATACATTAGCAATTAAACGTCTCCAGCTATTAAGATACGTATTCGCATAATTTCGGAACGGTCGTTAATTTCGGGGTGAATTCGGGGCACGTTTACGTGTCCTGTTTGTACAGGGATGAGCGATGAAGCGCGAGGCCTACGCGCGGATACCAATTCGGGTCGCGTGGATCGGCGCCGCGTCATCAGGAAGACGTCGTCTACGTCACTCACTCGCGGAGTATAACGCGAGCGAGGGCGGGAGGAGGGCTTCGAGTGCACCCTGGGATTCCGTGGCTCGCGGGGGAGTCAGAGAGCGAGGGTGAATGATGGCGCTCTCGGCTGGATAGAGACTAGCAGGGATCCCTCGCGTCTAGGCCGCACACCTGTCAGCAGTTAACTGGAGGCTTGAGCAAATGCGACTCGTTAACTTCGCGGGAGCGACCAACCCCCTCGTGACTGCTTTATGACGGCTGTAAAGCTCTTCGTGCGCCAACATACTGTTTACGCAAGGTCAGGTTTATCGCCGCGAAAAATTAGTCAGCTTTTATCGAAGCGTCCGCTCAATGGGTGACAATCTCGTTGTTCACGACACAGTATTGTTTTTATACCGAGAGGGTCAATTAACGTATTCATCCGTAATAGTCGTGATATTCATTATTATTGCTTTCCGGATTGGAACTGCGTCTAAAAATTAAGGGGACAGTTACCTTCTTCGAACAGCTGTATCTTGGCAAATTATTAAATGTAATCGATAAAGTGATTTTTAAATTTCTCTCTCTCTCTCTCTCTCTCTCTCTCTCTTTCTCTTTAAAATAATCACCTGCTCGATTCGATACAATCATTTTTTGTTGAATTATAATCGTTTGAAATTAAAAAGTGTCGATATTCCTGTTCTCAGCTTATTCTTATTTTTTATTCTTTCTTTTCGTGTTCTAGATCGGTGGTTCTGCCAATCACTTTCAATTGCAAGGTCGAACAAGTAAAAAATCTCTTTGTAAACGATACAGTGTTATTTTTATATCGAGAGGGTCAACCGTAATAGTCATTTACAAAGTTCAGATGAACACATTTGTTACGTAACATCGATTTATTACGTCTATTGTCCTGTGACGTAGCAGTCACGGGTTCGTTCGCGTTTCTTCACTAAACTTGAATTTAATTAACTCGAAATAAATATAAACTCAAAGCTTGGACTTGAAATTGGAATAATTGTTATATTTCTTTAGATAGAATCTAGCACGTCTGAACGCTCTGAGGTTCTGTCAAAGAATAACATTTGACGTCGCGATAAATAAATCTATCGAACTCGTTACCAGGACAATCCCCTGGTAATCGATGGTTCGTTACAACATTCACTTTTTTATCCGAGCGCAACTTCGCGCTTTACATAGTTCCACGAATCGAGTTCCATGATGACTCGAACTCGAGCTGTCAAAATTAGTGAGTAACCTAGCGGTTACGTCACAGTCCAAATATAAATTCAATATGTATTTTTAAAACATCAAGAACGATCCATCCTGCTTCCTCGGAAAAAATTGCGTAAAACATGAGTGAATTTGTGTAAAATATAACTCCATATTCGACGAGGCGTTTTAATGCGCCGTTTTTGTTTACCGTGTCAGATCGCGGAAGGGATCCGGAATCACTTTGGCTTGGGGAGCGCGACAAACGTAAACCGTAGTCAATGCGCGGCCTTTCCGCCCGTTTCGGGGTTGGCGCGCTACGCGGATGAATCAACTCCCTTTGCGGTATGTAAAATACGGCGGATACGCTTTGCTCTCGTGTCGGCTTAACGAAGCGCGGGAGATGAGTACGCGGAAGTATAGCTACATAGAATATGCCATAGACGGATAAATTGCAATTAACGAAATCCACTCTTCATTGGAATTAAAACTTTTTACGTACAGATCCCTATTAATTACGCGAACCTACCGGTTTCCATGTGAATTTACCTTTGAGAATAGCCGTTGGTAGTTTTAGTGGTGTTGAATGGGAAATCGTGTCAAAAGATTTTGTGGAATTGCAAATAACGATATAACTTTTATTTCAAATTTCAGGTGAAAACAATTTTTCGTTTTCAAAAACTATACGTTATGAGATCGGAATTTCGAGAACACGCGAGATATTTGTTTTCAAGTTTATTTTAATGTATCCGCTTTCGCAATGGTAAACGTCAAAGTAATTTCTGAAATTGCTAGAACATACTTGCCATAATTGGAATATATTATTTCATTCCGCGTGTATATATTCCGTAAATTTATTCAATGTTATATATATATATATATATGTATATGTATATTGTTAAGAGTTTCGAACAGAGTGGATATACGGAGCGGCGAGATGCCGAGCATTTTTCGCCACGCGTTCGCGCTCGAATGAAAATTCAGAGTCAAGAGAGGAAGCGATAAAAAAAGGCTGATTCGATAATTTCATTAGAACGGTAACTCGATTTTCGTTTCGATCGTGATTAGCGCGATTGGAGCGTTAATTTTAATTCACGATTGCGTTCCGATATTATCGAATTCCGCGTTAGCGTCGTGAAATCGATCGGAAGAAAACGGCAGAAAACGCGATTAGATCCGAATTAGCAGGTTACACCGTCGACGGTGCAGAGCCATTAAAATCTTCGACAGAGGGAGAATCGGCTACGATGCTCAATTGCCGTTGCTTTCAATCTCATTAATCCCGTCGTTCCGTATTTTATCGAACGCGCTGAGAAAAAAAACTCTGTTGGCGAAAACTGCTCTCGTTCCCTCTCGTTATAACACGCTCGTGAGCGTGTGTCGACGCGATCGTGTTTAAGTTCCCTCCAACTTTCGGCAAATCGCGACTCGGCGTTGCGCGTTTGTTAAAAATTAGCGCGTCTCAAGTTTGCGCGGAAATTCTCCCGGGGAATAATTTACGAGACGCTCGCGCGCGCGAATTCAACAACCGAGAATGACGAATGAGAATCGTTAAATATGAGAAGTCCGCGCGAGTTTCCCCGATACTCGATGTTTCCAGTGTTGTGAGATATTTACTCGCACGTCGCTTTTCGATAAATATCTACTCGTGGCGTTAATCTTTCCGAGACTGGTTTAAGAAATTTACGAATTCGATGATAACTTTTGTAGCTCAATATCGCATCTCAAAGTCGTATTTCTTGGAAACAAGTACAAAGCCCGTAATTAGCGGAGTTTGGTAGCCTGAGTACCCTCGAGAGGCCTTTGCGAGGTACATATATAGTATATATATACATATATATGTATATGTATAGTATATCCAGAGTCGAGTGAAGGCGCGAACAATCGATAAAATCGAAACAACAAACTATGGCCGGTATGGCTTGGGAAACACTGGATTCGGAAACGGGCAAATGCCATGGCGAAATTAACCCTTCGATCAAAGGAATTGAGATGCGTGTAATCGCGCATTGTGCGCATGCATCGAACGCCCTTAACTAAGGATGTACGCTGTTGGTATGCGAAATTGCTTGCGTGTGGAATACATACTGGGGTGTAATATTAAGGTAAAGGTGAGAACGTTGTATCGGATCAACCCTGACGAGATCACGCACCAAACTTAATGCTCGATACACAGAGGATATTCGTCTTAGTATGTACAGCGATATCGGTATAATCTATACCCTTCTATACTCAAGTGAGAAACATACAATTCAATTTGAAGAACACGCAAGTATCGTAAGAAAAGTTTGATTCTTGTTGCATTTCGAGTCAATTTATTGGGTCCTTGGTAATCAAATGAATATGGGTTTTTGTGTCAAAATCTCAGTCGTACACTGTAATTGAAATTTTTTTGAATGCACCCAATATTTATTCGCATACGTTCAAATAAATATTTGATTTGCTAGACAAAGTACTTGTTTGAATTGCTGATACCAATTTTATTTAAGTTAATATTTACTTAATCATTTCAAACAACAATTAATTGCATCGAATTGGATATTTATTTAGATCTATGCCAATAGATATTGTGTACATTCAATAAAATTTGTTTTCAGTGATAAGTGTATTCGACTTCTTTACCAATTAATTCATTTCCATCAATACCATCATCACTTGAAATCCACATCAGGATTACATCAAATTCCTTTTTTGTGATATAATTAATTTATTAATAAATTCAACTATTACAAGGATTTCTGTCTCGTCTTGTCTTATCTTGTTTTCTCGAGTGGGAAGCGTACGATTCAATTTGAGAAACACGCGTGTATCGTAGGAAAAGTTCGATTTTCCAAAAACGAAAAACAGAAAAAAAAAGATTGGCACGGTTCGTAAGCGAAAGTTATCGCGCTCTTATTATTCTTCGTCAAGAGAAATTTATTCCGACTTCCCTTGCCTCCATCTGTTCCGCACTAGCTCCTAGCATGGGATTTATCGCTGTTGTTGGCGCTGCACTCGTTTGCCGAGCGGTAAAGGGCTCGCTCGAGACGTAAATAGTAGACGAACTTCCCGTGGATTGCGAAAAGTAAAAAACGAATCTATCATTGAGACGCAGAGGCGAGAGAGAAAACAGCCTCGAGGTAATAATAGTTATGGACTGCGGTAATTCACGAGCAAATATATTTCTATTTTTTCCCTAGTACTGTATACAATATCCATACTTTGCGACTCAACGTCATCCAAGTTAGCGATTTCCTACCAATAAAGAAGATATTTCGCGAGCGACGCGACTAAGCGTGTTAAAAGGATTTGCTTGTAGCGCATAAGTCCCATGTAAAACCTGAGGCGAATAAACGATGAATGACGTACCTCGTTAAATTATTAACGACGCTTTTGTGTTTGCTTTTTGATGAAAGAGGAGGAGGTGGAAAAAAAAACAGGTAGGTAGGGAAAAAGGTTTGCGACAGACGAGATATCCCTGAAAGCTCGCGCGCATATCGCAACGTGTAATGGTCTCTGGTAAATACAATCATGAATTCTTTATATTCGTCGTATAATGTCGGCTTCGCGAATGTCTCTTTTTTATTTATTTCCTCTGATTCTCGTCACGAAGGACTTTATCGATGAAAAAGGAGGCGAGAGCGAGATAGGAATAAACGTCTTCTTCGCGTAAGCTCTACTTCTATCCAGGCGTTGAAACAAAAAACGAATTTAATTTAAAAATGATTTACCGGGTAATTAAACGCTGGGTAAATGCACAAAGTAAAGCAAGAACGGTGGAAATATAAGACTCGTAACTCATTTTAACATCGCTTTTATCGCTACTTAACTCGCTAGAGGTTTACTGGCAGAGACACTCGTTAAAATTAAAAAATATAACCGAGAGTATACGCAATAATATACATGTATACGTATTTGGATAAATTTTTTAGGAAACTATACCGAGAACGTCATCGATAATGTCGACGGTCGATATACCTACCCCAGTTGGCGCAATGGAAGAATAACGGCTACATATACTCAGTTGGGGCGTTAAGAACTGTCAAGACTCACCTGAAACACGCAAAAACATAACGACAATTAATTACCGTTTTATCAGAGAATTCTTACGTGTATAGCGAGACGTGAAATTGTAGCAGAGGGAACAAGTGGTAATTACGGGCTGTCCTTGCTCGTCCACTTTCCCGACGCTTTATCGTTATTTTTATTACGCGATGCTATGTCGTAGGCCTCCGGCCCGGCCATTGCTACTACATTTCCGCTATTTTTCACGCACAAGTCGACCTGCTCGAGTCGTGCGAGCGATCGATCTTCGTCGACGTCGCACCTCGCACGGCCCATATCGAATCCAGATTTTCGTCACGTACGAAAAATCATAATCTCAAATTTCAATTCTGCATTTCTTTTTCTCTCAAAGTCGGAAAGTACGTGTACGAATGTTTACTCGATCGAAAACCAACTATTTGATAATCTCACGAGGCTAAGTAGAAATTAAAAAAAAAACGTAATAACAAAACCGACACTTAACCTTTTCGCTACATGCAACAAACTTTGTATCACGAGTACAGCTATATCGGTGTACTGAATAACTCCCGGGTAGAATTTTTACCAGTTTCGAATTTTTCGTACATTTTCGTAGCATACATATCGACCGAGCTGCACGAAAACCTCGCAGGATTTCACATGACTTTGTCGTCTATGGACTTCGGCAACAATAACAGCGCTACGATTTTCCAATATCGTCTTGGAAATACGTTATACGCATATAATGTAATTCACATTCCGATGACGACACAGAAAACCTTCTCGCGTTAATACAGTGAATTTTTGAGTCTGTATTTCAGTATTTTCGCATCAATGGAGAATTTAAGACGATTTTCGATTTTTTTTTTTTATTTCCACTCACGTTACGCGACTGTTATCTCATATCCTGCGTATCCACGAGAAAATATTCTCTCTTCCATTACCCATTTCCCCAGACGGATTCTTTCTATTTCGAACAATACGATTCTCCGTTCTTTGTTTTCGATCCGCCTCCTCGCCTCCCTTCGTTGTATTCATCCGAGACCCACAAACTCGCCTTCTCTTTCTTTTGCAGTATTTATTCTCCTTCGTCCGTTCGATATTTCGTTTTCGAATTCAAATTCTCAATCGTCCTCTTGTTAATCCTTTGTTCCCTCTATTGTACTCATTTTTACTTTTAATAACACTTCTCGAACGCGACCCTCTACGAGTGCTTCTTTGCCCTATATTTTTACACGTACCCTACTCTGGTTCCCAATTTTTTTCCAACCTCTCACGCGCTCGTTCGATCCGTTTACACGCATCTCGCGTTGCTTTTACGATCGCGCTAGCGCGTTACGTTACGCTCTACGAGGAAAAAAGAGGCAAAGAGAAAGAGAGAGAGAGAGAGATGTAGAGATTTGGACGTGTTATCGAGCGAAAATTTACTGCTCACTCGAAGGGTTCCCATCGAAAAATCGCGGGGGAAAATGCCTCGTCGGTTCGGGACACGGAAAAACGTGCTGTCAAAAGGAAGGAGGCGAATGCATTAATCGGCTTATTTCGCGGGACGGTAAAGCTAATATTGGGTAACATGAAGGGTATCGAAAGCGCTAAACCGATCCTACGAAGTATACAAACAGGGCTCGTGTCTTCGCTCGGTGTTACGAGAGAGGAAGAGAGAGAGAGAGAGAGAGAGAGAGAGAGAGAGAGAGAAAGAGAGAGGGAGAGGAAGCATGAGAGGGCGAGGGAGAGAAGCGAGTTTACGTTGAACGACCCCCCTGGGTAGGTTGGCCGACTCGTGGCGAAAGCACCTGAGCTCTTAACCGGGAACGAGTATCGGGGCCACCGTCGGGGTGCCTCCGAGGTCTCGAAACGACGGACCGCGTATAGCGATACGAGCCACGTTCTGGTTAACCCTTTTAGTATCCGGCTGCATTCACGCTGGGGACGTTACAGTTTAAGTTACGAAACATACACACACACACACACACATTCATACACTCACACATGCGCATTAAAGTACAGAAGCGCGTAACCAGTTTCACAATAATAGAGGAAACAACTCGAATTTCGGTTGATTCGACGGTTATTTCATTTCGTTCCCTCGCGTTTGTTGTCGTCATGTTTTCCACGCTGAGAAAAAAATGTTGCCGAACCTTAAATGTGTACACAGAAAAAAAGGATCACTTGAATCAAGAAATATATACTTGATTCAAGAGAGTTGTGCGGAAGAAAGAAAAATTCCGTCATCAAGAAAATAATTTCTCCATATTAGTAGAAAATTAAATTCTTGAATTTAGAATTTTTTTTCTTGAATGAAGAATTGCCATACTTGAACCAAATCTATTTTGTTTTATCCTAAGATAATTATTTCTCAAATAAAAAAAAATAGTTTAAAAATAATAATAATAAATAATAGTTTCTTGAATGAAGAATATATTGACTTATTCAAGGGCACACGTTCTTGGATCAAGAAATTCACAACTATTGTTTTTAAAATTTATTTCTTCATTCAAGAAAGAAAAAAAGACTTGATATTGGAAAGTATATTTCTTCCGCATAACTTTCTTGATTCAAGTAATCCTTTTTTTCTGTGTAGGTACACCTGCATTGCCGAAACGATATTTTTTAAGATGAAGAGAAAAAACTTTTGAGTTGAGGTTTCATTTTTTCAAAGAAGAAAGATTCATGTTTCCGACAAATTTTTTTAAAATGGTTACCTGCTCGATTCGATTTAATTATTTTCAGTCGAATTATAATTGTATGAAAATAATGAGCATCTTCATAATTATTCTGAGGACGATTTATAAAATATTTGGGTAGATCAAGCTATTATTTCATCGAATATCTAAAAGGTCGTTTTTAAAATATAAGAAATGTATCTTTTGTAGGTTCAACAAAATTTTCAACAAAAATTGAGTAATTGAGATTAGTACAATTATGATTATTAAGCACCGAGAAGCACAAAAACGTTCGAAGCAAGGGCGGGTTCGCGCTGTGATTCAGTGAGAAACTCGTCGACCGGACGGGCATGATCTATCGACTTTGGGGGCGCGTATAACGTTACGAGCGACCGATAATGAATTCAAATTCAGAAGCGGACAAATGAAGCGAGTGGCAATGCTCGCGTTACGACGAGCCGCGAGTGCATGAGAGATTTATCGTCCGTGGAGCGCGCGCGCGGTTCTCGTCGATATTCGAAAATTCCTCCCTCGACCGTCGATAAGCCGTTAAACTCGTCGAGGGAAAAGAGGAAAATAAAAGCGAAAAACGATTCGCACGCTGGATCGATGTATTCTCCTTTTGCTCTCCTTAACTGCCTTTTTTCTCGAGATTGAAATTAAAAACTCACGGCGGAACGTGAACGGAACTGAAAATTGTTGGAAATTGAAAGTCTTTGAGAGATTTACGAGTTGTCGAAGAGAGGAAGGGGGAGAGGATAGAAAAAGGGGGAGAGAGAGAGAGAGAGAAAGGGAAGAAAATTTTCCGCGGATCCGAAGGCACACGCGCAACGAACTCGTTTTCGACGACGAATGGACTTGTTGCGCATAAATCAAATTCGTTTTACGTTATGTACCCGCGAAGTCCGAAATGAAAAACGTACTTTCGGTGCGACACGAGCGAGCGAGCATTAGCCAACACCGACTTTACTCTTGCCATTTTTATCTCTTTTCTCTCTCTCTCTCTCTCTCTCTCTCTCTCTCGTTCCATCTCCTGGTCGACCTAGCTAGACCGAGTTCCAAATGAACTATTGATAGTAGGTGCCTTCGCATGCACCGTTCAAAAAACTTTTCCTACGGTTTCTTCTCGTCGAAGTTCAGATTTCCGGCTACAACTCCACCTTGGGAAATTCTTCTTTAACTCTTCCTACTCTCTTCTTACATTTCTCTGATCGTCCCAGCTAACCAACTCTTACCTACTCATCGATGTAGTCTAAACAAATCCGAACTATTTGCGCAAAAACATATTCACGATGAATAAAGTTTGGAGATATCAATTCCAAACGATCGATCGCTTCGATACTACACGGGTCGTTCGACAAATAAACAAAGTTTTCCGAAAGGATAGTTACAGGGAGGAGCGATAAACACCGCATTCAACACCTACATACATTAAGCCTAGTTGATTGCTTATCCGATAGTTTATGCAAAATTCGACCGAATCTTCATTAAGTACAGGTGCATTTAGAGTGCATGCCGCGATATCGATTATCTATATCTCGACATATAATTTTCAAGGGTAATCGGCCATCGATAACGAAGAATAGTTCCCCCTTCTCCCAACTTTTTTCGATAAAAATAATGTTTTTATTTATTTGAGCGCTCATCGAGCCCAGCAAGGGCTCATTGGCACTAAAAATACAAAGATAAATCAAGACAAATTACGAGTAGGAATGCGTTGCTTTTGTGTGTATAGAGAAGAACTTGTGATCGGCAAGTTAAAAATAATGTTATACGGTAGGAATTTTCTTTATAAAGTAATTCGGACGGAAATGAGCAGGAAGGATTATCGTAACTCCTGTAGGAGTTTATCGCAACTCGGAGATTCGCGATTGCAGTACGGCGTCGATGGACCTATACAAATATATGCTATATGCGCGTCGTGATTGAAGTGGATTTCCGAGCTACAGGTCAGCGTATACACCGTGGTCCTCGGCATCCGGAAAATTAGTTCGAAGTCGTTAAAGTTATTCCGAACGGTATAATGGTCCTGGCTCTCTCCTATCCCCTCCGCCGCCTCCGTTCCTCTCATATATCGCATAACGAACATATTGCAGGAACGCCCGGACGCTCTCTCGCGCCAAGGGGAGTTTAAACCGTGCGCATCGACTGTCCCCCTCGCGATATCATTACTTAATTAAGATGCAAACTGCTCCCAAAGTTTCGACCTCCACCAAACTGCAGGTAATCTCATATCTGTCCCCCTTTTCTCTCTCCCTTTTCGCTTCTCCCTCGCGGCCCTTTGTCCCTTCATGCTTCACGTGCGAAACGTGAGTGGGCATCGAAAACAGAAACTTGGCGAGATTTCACCGCGCCCTCTTTTACGGAATATAACTAAAACGATATTGTGTCCGGGGCTTGCGAGTAATTTCGCCGAGATATATCGCGAGTAGTTCTGGTGTAGCTCCACAACGAAAGGAGAGAAGATCAATTCGCGTGCAAGTTAAATTGCCGTCCGGATTAAGTTGTTGGTTCTCTGCGTAACACCTGTCGGGCAAATACCGTCGGAACTCTCGAAAATCCGACTATATAGGATTAACAAAACTACTCAAACTGTGCGTTTATTTGGATCGTAATTTAGGAGGGTGTGTCAAAGAACAGTTCGATTTCTATTACCGGAGTGAATATACGATCGCGAGGAGATTTCGTTCGAACGCTACCACACCAAGAGGGAAAAATTGTGACTCCAGATAACATTTTGACAACTTTTACCAACAGTAATGAATGTTCACGATCTTATCAAGTATCAATGAATAGACGGTGAAGTTTTAATCAAATTTGTAGATTTTAACGAAAATCTATCGATTTTGTCAAGAAATGTGATCAAAACAACAATTAAACAAGAATTTTCAATAAAATGATTAAAACAGGCATTGCCCAATGTTTACTTCTAAAAATTCTAAAACTGACTTTGTTATAGAATGCAATGTTATTTAGATAAACATCGTTGTTGTTACAATAAATATCACATCAACTAAGAGAAAATGCCACTTAGCTCCTACCTTTCTTAGTGCACCTGGATAAATATCCTAAATCCATCGACGTACGTAAGGTACGCGCTTTCGATGCCGAAATGCGGTGGAAGGAAAAAAAAAGGGAAAGAGTTCTACCCCGGGCAGCGAGCCAATGCGCGTCCCGTCGATTACGAGAGCGAGCAGGAAGGAGGAAACGAAGTTGCCGGTGTCGTTGACGCGACTCGCGCCCCATTCCCGACAAATAGACCGAGCCATTCATAGAGAGATAGGAAAAAGATCGGTCCGCGCGCGCGCACGCGGAAAAACTGGCCTCGGCTATGTTTGTCACTTTTCACTCTCTCCATTTTGAGCGGGACGGTGGGCTTTTCATAATTCGCCGATTGAATTCGTCGATTGAATTCGCCGTGGGCGAAAATAAATTCCATTGTCGGATGTTGGGAAGCGTAAAACGGCCAAGTGCGGAGCGAATACGCGACGAGAATGCGCATAAATATTTATGTAAGGGGTAAATGGGTTGAGAGGATCGAGGGATGCTTCCCACGCTCGATTTCCGAACACCTTCGATGCAACGACATCATCGCTCCCCGATTGTCTTCTATAGATGCAAAAGTGCGCGTGACGTAGAAACAATCGTACGGTAAATATCGTCTCGCTAATTGTACCTTTTTCGCGAGATTGTGTCGCGAAACGACAATTGGAGAACCTATGCTTGTATTCTGGAGTAAGGTGTCTCGTCGAGGCGAGAATTTACAATGTCGGGTTATGCGCGAGGAAACTGGGGGAGTAGAGAGAGGGAGAGAGGGAAAGAAGAAAACGGAGAGAGCGAGGGAAACTCGACCAATGCAGCAGAAATTCAAACTCGCTGACGTAACAAAAGTAGTTTTAACCGGTTCGTGAGCGCGCGCGCGCACCCGTCCTACACCCGTGACTTTAATACAACATTATGTCGGAACAAGTATAATAAAAGAATATCATTTATACGAAGAAAGTGAAAAACATTGTTCCCTTTAATTTTACAAACTTTTTCTCATTTCGCTGCAAACGAGCCGAAACTCTTACGGGGCTTCGAGTACGCGATGTGGAGGAAAATATGATCCTACTTTCCTTCATTTTTCTCGTCCTCCCTTCAGTCAGCTCGTTGTCGCGGCAGGGAAATCGAAATCTTAATTTATAGTGGAGAAGAGATTTTTCTGTGCGTGTCGCGACCTTGTTAATTAAGTTTAATTATACACGTCGCTCGTGAATCATTCACCGGCGAGGCTCGATGGGCTGTGTTTTCATAACCGGTTGAACGCGGTCCGGTTTTCCCACTCGACGCCGTGTAAACAGTATCTTCGCTTCATTCGGCGTGTCCCTCTCGACGAGCGATGATATTTCCGGCAAACGGACGCTCGTTCGCCAATCGTGCTTTATTCAGTTTGTGTTCCCTCGAAAAGCTGATTATACCAACTACTCAGGAAAATTTCCGCCCTAACAAAAACTGTACTCGGATGAAAATAAATAATACCTTTTATCCGCTCAATCCGAAAAATAAAATCACCCAAGTAATTGCGGCGTCAATGGTACGGTTTCAAAAAAGTACTAATGAGCGTGGAAAAATTTGCTGAAAACCTGGAATCAACTCGACTAATGAAGACAGTTACTAGCGAATCGTGCCGAGAGAGGAGGTGGGAAAAAGAGCGAGACGCTCGGCGAAATGTGGAGCTCGACCGAGCGAGCCGAAAATTAGATACGAGAACGATGCGGGTGGTGAAAGGGGAAGAGAAGCCTGTAACGCGGTTACGTTAAATTAGACTGACCGCGATAGCGACCTGGTTATCGCGTCGCAAAAACGTACGAACGCGCCGAAATAACACGGCACGACCAAACTACGTCTAGAGCCCGACGTGTGTGCCAAGAGAAAGCCTCCCTACCCTTTCTCTCGACATTGTCACCCAGGCCAGGATTTAAATATTAGTTTAAACCTTCAAAACGTAGCTACATGCATATCTATTGATAGTAAATGTAGTCCTATTTAGGCCGATTCTTTTCAAAAGAGGCGTATTTAGCATTTAATAACGCTAATCAATGTTTTTGTATCCTTTTAAACGAAACAAATTAAACATTGGATTGATACTATTTAATATTTATTTGAAAATATAGTAATAAATATTTCGTCGGACAAAATGATTTACTACATTAAAATAAATGAATATTACTTATAATAAAATTAGTATCTTTAATTTTCGAATAAATATTCTGTTAAATCTACTTGATATTTATTTGAACGTATGCAAATAAATATCTGTTGAATTCAACAAATTTTCATTTCAGTGCAAGGGATTTTACGGATCTTGATAAGAACGTGTAATCTATATTTCAACTATTCGTATATTAATTCAGTATTATTCAATCGAATCAAGTAGATGATCATCTTAAAGAAGATTCGAGTTTTAAAACGATCATTTAATCAATTTGATTTTCGAAGAGTGTATGTTTACCTCGAATTCTTGCTAATGGTATAGTAGTACTTAGAAAATACTTACGAAGTAAATTTTATTCCTTCAAATACCATATGAATGGTTTTAACTATGTAACCTGGACTTAAGGTAGTTCTACAAAAAATCACTTTTTTATAGCTTTTCTTGAAATTTCACTGACATCGACCTCATCGATCCCGAGATATTCGTGTTCAAATATAACATTTTTATCACGGGTCTTATGAGAATGGCTGCTATTTCAACACATTTTTGATTTTCATCTATAAACTAGTCTATTAATTTTTTCAAAACACTAACGGAACGTTATTTCATTACCCCCGGTATTGACTAATTTTTTTTCAGAATATTTTATCGTATATTTATCGTGAAAAAATGTACTAAAAAGCGAAACGAAAACGCTAAAGAATAAAGGGCAACGTTCACATTTATATACACTCATATTTACGTTAGTACATATCGGTTAATGTTACACTGGAACCTCACTTATTAAAAATAATATATTTTATATGTATATACGTGTGAATGCTTACTTGATTTTTCAGATATTTTTAACTTGTCATACTACATCCAGCTACATAGTAGGTATACTATATTATTTTCAATTTCAGGTCATCAGGTAATACAAATATTTCAATTTCATTGTTTTGTGGTCTTCGTCTGTCGCTACGAAATAGAACGAAAAGAAATAAGAAATAAAAAATCTCATATATCACTAAATCAAATTGATTTTAATATCGGTGTTATAAAAAATCAAAGAAAAGTAGATTTTTGAGGCTTGAGTTGGTATTCAAATTCTGACTCGGACACGTACATGTATTGCAAGGTACGGCAATAGGTAAAGTAAGCAAAAAACATTCAATTCTATCATCGACGTAACTAATTGCTCGGGCAGATTTGGAGGTTTCACCACAAGTAGTGGGGGAAGATGGTGGATTTCGTGGATTACGTACGATCCGGGCGAGTGATTTCCGGTTAACGAGCGGCCGCGTTAATGCGGAATTCCCGGGGACCCGAAAACCATTACGAGAGGGGAAACGTGCGCGATCGACTAATTCGCGCCCGCACGCGTGCACATATGCAAATTGTCAAGCGAATATCGCGCAACTACCCCCGCGAGCGTTAACGACCCCTGCGATTATTCACATTTCAACGACCGGCTTTATCTAAATCGATACTCGATACGACGAATGCCGCCTATATGTATCGGAATTTGCTAACTTTACGGTCACGAATGCGATAACGACGTGACGCGAAACGTTATTAATTTCCTGTTTCGCCTCGAGTTTTACTCTTTTGTTCAGTTTTAACAGAAACATTTTTCACCACCTACGCTTCGAGTATTCAAGATTTTCCTATAATTTCATTGTCGTAAAACGAGTTTGAGAGAGGTTTCGGATACGAAGAAAAAAAATTCATATACCCACCCGATTTTGTCAATATTCATACCAAAACGGATGTGTGCGCTTCGGTGTATAAGGCGTTGAAGCAAGAGAATTTTAAAGCACCGTGCGATAAGCTAATCAAAATGTATGAAGCCAATGCCTTTGGCAGATGCCGTGTATACATATTCGCAATGTGCGAGATGAACGTATCCAAACCGGGTTGTATAGGTGTTTACGCGAAAGGCAAAAGTGTCCCCTGGGTGTGAAATTTTTGATATCGGAATGTGCGATAGAAACTTTTACGTGAAATTAGTTGAATTTTTTTAAGAGATAATTCTGTGTCTGGATGTGTAAGAATATATCAGCGTATGAATGTGTAACGGATCAGTGAACGAGAGACTGAAATTTACATTTTCAAACATACGTGTCAATTATGACTGTCGTACACTCACCTGTACTATAATTAAATACATTACTCAAAAAAATTAAGAGACAGTTATTATTCTCAGATAAAAAAAAATAAATGAATGATCAAATTTAATTTTATTCATTTTAAAACGCCTGTTGGATTAAATTCAACCATATTGGTCCGGGCTACAGTCATTTGAAACTGATAACTGCCCCCTTGACTTTTTTGAGTAGTATGTATCAAATGTTAATAGTTTCTTAACCCCTCGTGTGTATATTGGTGTGTATATTTAGAAAAAAATTGTAGACTCCTTCTTTAAGTGTCTATAGTTTATGTCCCGTATGGTTCCGGAGTGAAAAGTTTAATCCCATTGTTGGCAAACAATGGATTATATTTTGGTTTATTTTGATTGTTCCTTAAAAGACTCAGTGTACACACGCAGAGACAAGAAAAATACCATTAATAAAATTCAACAGATTTCTTTCTCTCCTCGCTGCGTCAACTCGAGACATCCAGGAATCGCAGGGATCGCTTAAGCGTATACGTATACCTTTAATCGCAATACGTCCTCGTATTTTCAAAATCGCTCCATAAACGTCGATATCTTATCGCTCACGTAGCGTAGCACCGTAAAACCAACGATTGCGCTTTAACTGCGAGTCATTTTCATTTACTTGCGTCATTAAAGGCGGTAGGTGGTGTGTGGTGGTTGTAGAAGCGGGGGTGGAACGTCGCCGCAGAGCACAACGTGCGCGGGGGATGTAACCCCGTCTCGGGGCTGAATGTATCGAGTGGGTCATAGTAACGATCGGAATAGCAAGTAGATAATAAAAGAGAGCGGGAGGTGTATGGCGCGCGGGTAGAACCAAAAGGATATTCCGTACGTATCTGGGAAAATTAAAACGCGTATATATAGCCAACGACATTGTTACGGGCGCGAAGGGAGACAAGGACCCGTAATCTCGAGATAGCGCACCCAGTGGGAAATTTCGATGAAAATTTGGCGCGTCTGATCCCGTGGAATTTCGTGAATCCCGAAGAAAGTCGGGGGAAATTGAGCGGAATTTTCCTGCGCGAGATCGTACGCGTCAGTCGAATCGGCCATGACTGCGCGTTCGTGTTATTGTTACTTTCGATATCGTCGAGAGGACGGCGGGAAAACGGAAAATGAAAAAAAATATATATCCTGCCACCCTTCACCCCCATGCAGTCAAACCGCAACGAATTTTTCTTTCGTCATTTTTCGCTGTTAGTCACGCGAGAGTAACGTCACGTACAGACAGCCGTGTTTATTTACGACGAGGCGAACATAAATTCTCCTTGGCGTCGCGGAAATGACGTGTGCTTCCGGCGACTCAGCGTAATTCTCGAGAGCAAGACAAAAAAATCGCGCGAGCTCTGGAGGGGAAAAAGATGAGAAATAAGAAAGAGTAGAGCATCGATCGATGCAGGAGAGAGCGAGAGTTTCCTGCACACACACTCGCACACATACACACACCCTAAGCGGCCGAATGCTGCCTTGTCTGTCGAATTTTCAGATCTCCTAGCTGGCACGAGTCGTTTGTTATGCAGTTTTTAATCCTAACGCGATCACGCTCCGAGGGAATCCCCGACCAACCATGGAGATGACAGAAGCAAGGAGAATAGGTCTTTAATTAACTCGGCATCCACGAGGACGTATGCAAAACGTGCGATAAATTAATCCACAGGGGAATATTCGCCCTTTGTCCTCGAGTCGCCGATTGACGAAATTATCCGAGGCAAAAGAGAGCGCGAGGCTTCCCGGAAATCCAATATCGGTGTTCCTAAAGTGGCTAATTTCGCGTTTCGTAATTAACTCTGTGAGAGAGGGCATTTTTGTCGCAACGAAATTGTCTACACTTTTCTTTTTTCTTCTCTCTCTCTTCTCCTCAGCCATACGAAACCGAATGATTTTCGCAAACGGGACGGGCGAGAACAGCTGCCGCGAATTCAAAACACTTTCCAGATGCATGCTGCACCAACGCCATACTACTTTATTATACATGCAGCGGCTGCATAACCGGTGCTACTGTGTATGCTCCCGCGCAAGTTTCTACTTAAACTAGCCAGACGTATTTATCGCAAGAGTTCTCGAGTATTTCCGCTGATCTTGATTGCTTCGTGAAAAAAAACGTTATTATTCCGCAATTAATAGAGTAGGTACCTTTCGTTCTCTCTATCTCTATTTCGAGAGAGAGAGAGAGAGAGAGAGTAAGAGTACAACTTTCGCCAAATGTTATCAATATTAAATGACGTACAATGTACATTGGCGATAGATTATTCACAATTTTATTTGTGACTTTACTTGGGCGGTTTTTTTACACAACGCCATCAACTTATTCTTTAATTGGTAATTATCGAAATAGAAAACATTATCTAACAAATCAAATAATCAACAATACGTTTCGGTGCGATTCTTCCAAGGAACAACTCGAAAATTAGCTTTTCTATGAAAAACAATAAATTTTGATGGGTTGCGTACAAAATTTCACTATATTGCCTGTACGATAATATTGCAACAACCTCATTCCTCATCTGCAAATATGATCGAAAAATATGATCAATCGGGGAAATCGAAAAGAATTCCTCCATCGTAGCCTTATTCGTTCTTCGTTAAAGTCGAATTTTCGAATTTTTCGGCCAACGTTAATCTCGTGGGAACGCGAAAAATCGGAAATCTATCGGGTTGCTTGGCGAATACGTAGAGGAAGAGCGTAAGAGGGGGAGAGAGGGAGAGAGAGAGAGAGAGAGAGAGAGAGAGAGAGAGAGAGAGAGAGAGTGAGTGAAAAATGTAGCCCATCCGTTCGATCGCACAAAGCAATCTTGACCACGGATTATCCGTCGTTACCCCCGAACGGTCGACGCCCATCCCACCAAGGAATTGGTGCACACGCGGGCAAACCTCCATTTACATCTTCAAGGGCATTGAACGCGTTACTACCAAACATTTTTATACTGTCGTTTGAGAATTTTATTTTGAACTTCCAGTTTTCAGAATGCTTTTGGTCTTATGGCTTTTCAGGTTCGATCCTGTGTATTTACCATTTTGTCTAGTACACTGAAAATAAAAATTTGTTGAAGCTACTCAATATTTGTTTGAAAATATAGAAATGAATATACACTGTTTGATCAAATATTTAGTATAAAAACGAACCATTTTTTTTCAAACAATATTCAAAATAAAAGTAATATCTTTAATTTAAACTGTATGTTGTTGAATGTATTCGATATTTGTTTGAGTGCATACAAATAAATAACAGATAAATTCAACAAATTCTTATTTCGTGTGTACAGGATAGGCTGCTGGATCGAGTGATTTTTAATCAAGAAATCATACATACTTTACATCTAGCGGTTCGATCACGGTTCAACATAACTAGACAAAGTTTTACTATTTGTTCAAGAGTGAAAGTTTTAATATTACTCAAATGGATCGCATCTTTGTCCGGAAACTTGATCATATTCTTATCTTTATAAATGAGATTAATATCCGACTTAGTTGTTTTACATCATTTTACATAGAAACTTAAATATTTGTTGCTATATTTCTATTAAAACTTTCGATATTAACAGACTTTGTTTCTTGGTTGATGCAAAAATGGAGATATGTTTAAAACAAAATTCAAATTCATACTTTGGTTCAAGTCTTCGACACATTATTCTACACAACTTGATAGAGACACACAATTAAAATTTCTAGTTTTATTTGAAATTCGATCCGTGAAATTTTCCGTATTTACCGACAACTCGATTCCCTAATTACCTTTTGACGCGGAAGTCGTGTTACAAAAAACTTTCGTTATTATCCCGGCGAAGAATTTCAAGAAGAATCGACTCTCCGTTACAAAGGCGTTCGTGAGCTATACATATAGCGATAGCGTCCCTAGTAAGAAATTCCGCGAATCGCTTTAGAACGAGCTGCGCCCGTCCAACTTTTATCTATCGGATTTTATCTTGTTCGCAAAACGACAAATCGAATCGTTTAGTGGACAGGGTGAAAAACTCTAACCGAGAGAAGGAGATTTCGGCCGTTATCGTGAAATATTAAAAAAGAAAAAAACAACGCGTAAACTATACACTGCGCACGGTTTACAACCAGAATACAGTGTCCAGTATAGACCGACGTTTCGAAAACATCGGGTTGGAAAAAAAGAACAAAAAAAAAACGAGGTGGGGCAAAAAATTTGAGAGAAAAAAAGGTTTCGAAACGTCAACGGGTTTATTTTCAAACGTTCGCACGTTTCGCGTAAGTTTTGCGCTCGACACGTACGGGATTGCGAAACGCGGGCGTTCATGCGTGAATTTCGACCGGTACAACAACCAGAGAAGATACGGAGAGTGGCGAAAAGAAGTGAAAAAAAACAAATAAGCTCCCGCCAGCGTACGAAATTTTATTAGAACGAGCGATATATTTGTAAGGAGAAAAAAGGTAGATAGGGGTTACGCGCGCTGAAAACGAAGAAGGAAGAAAGGAGAGAAGAAAATTGAGAAAGGAGATCGGCGGCGAGCGGTTACCTTTGTGCCGACGGAGCATAACGTGTTTTCATTTGCATAAGAACGAAACTATAGAGACGTCACGTGATACTGTGCTCACGGGACTCGGGACCCGGGAGCACCCGTAGAGAAAGCGCGTACTGAACGTTTCGAGTTATCACAAAGACAGCACGTGGGACTACACTCGCGGAAAAATGTTCTAAATACAAAGGGACGAAATCTCTACCGGGGTTGCGTTCTTTGACTTCGGTCGCGTACCGTGCAACCCGGCAACCCGTGCGTCAAACATCCTACTGAATTATGGAATGTATGTGCACTTGGCGTTCTCCGATAGGAATAAACTAGACATACCGTGCATATCGGCTCCTTATACAATACCGCTATTTCATTATGATAAATGTTTCATGATAATGTAATTTCTACCTACAAACCGAAAAAAAGTAAGAGGCAATTAAGGTAGTTGTTTCGCTTAAATTGAAATAGAAAAATGAACTTATTGCACGTACACTACATTATTCCAAACTTACAGAAAAAACTCACTATATTCTTAAAAACGCGAAATGATAATGTTTTATGTAATAAAATCGCTTATAAAATATTCGGTTTTACGATGAACTGGTTCACTAATACGATGTAATTTGAGCCACATCAACAAACATACACTACCTAGCTACATTCATATTCAGGATCGTGGCAACTTCGCACGCCTTCCTACATTCTCCGTGCATTTCTATGTATTGTTGAATTGTACATTTTTCATCGGCTATATCTCTCAAAGTAGACCGTTAAATATTTTCATTTTCTGCTAATGCTTTTATAATATCTTCGTCTATAAGTATACAAATTTTCATCCGTATCTAAGTTTCATCCGTATCATCTTTAAATGCATGTATCTCTGATTTTAAACGGTCAATCCTTTTTAAATTCCACAAGCAGTCTTATAATAGTATTCTAAGAGAGTTGTCCAAGTTTCATAAATATGATAGTATTTGTGCTTTGGCGAGACAACTACCTTAAGTGGTGAATTGTAGTTTTCGTCTTATTTCTCAATAAAATCATCCTAGAACGTTCATAAATCTTTATAAAAGTTATCAAAATATTGTTCGAATCATTATTTTCTTTCGCTATGATTGCGTAATCTCTATTTACACGGACGATTCTTTGTAGAAGGCGATCCTGGGAGGCATATCGTTACGCGAAAAGGAAAATACACGGGCAAGAAAATGTTATGCGTGGTTAGCCGCGGGAAAAAGTTGTCTGAAAGACGGGCTCTTTTGCGCGGGTGCGAGTTACCGCGGTCGGACGGGCGTCTCTTGCTCGCGCGAGATTCCGGAAGAGCATCGTGAAAAAAGTTGCAAGGCGAAGGATTCGCAGCGCCGTAGTGACCGTGATTGCAACCGAGTGAAATAGATACGCGAGCGTACTTGTGAGCGTGCTCGGGGTATGTGTGCGCGGCCATACGCGCGCAGAGAAGAAATGGCTCGAGAAAGGAGAAAGAAAAGCGGCGAATGTCGGAAGACACGAAACCGGCTGGAAAATGCCTAAATAAAGAGGCGAGTTCCCGAGCGCCGATCTATGGACTAACATGCACGTCTAACCGTATCGTGCGCCGTTCTATCGATTTCGTAAATGAATAAAACTTCAATCTCCCCTAACAGATACATACACGTATCGATACGACAACGTGAATCGGCCTGTTCTTTTCTCGGGAGAAAATTCTCCCGGAGATCACCTATATTAGATGGATCATTCTCGATTAATTTTCAGTGTCGGACTGGATGCTTAAATAAAGAGACAAGCTAGCGAGCGAGCTGGAAGGGCGTAAAGTCGAAGGGTAAGTATCGACGAGGTAAATGAATAAAACTCCAATCTTCTTTGAGCCCCCGGTGTTCTCCCACGAGGAGTGGCACGGAAGAGAAAAGGTTGCCGAGTCGAGAGGAGAGGAGAGGAGAAGAATCCACCGAAATGGGAGGAAAGGTGAAAGGTGGTCCCGTCAGACGACGATCGATACTATAGCGAGATATCGAACGGGGGCTCACCTGTCGATGCACTCGCGTGCATACACTCGCGTAAAGCCGATCCCGATCCCCGGCGGCCGACTTTTCGATTCTTCGCCGATGCGCCGGCAACGAAACGCGCCGAGTCTCGCTTGCACGCGAGAAAGCTCAACTTTTCGACGCATCTGCGAAAATTCCCTCGTGGCGTATTCTCGAGGCCTAAGCCATCTAAGTCGACTTTGACTTTACTTAACGTATATTCGTTCGCGCCGAGGTGTTCGACGAAACCGCGAGAAAAAGAAGAAACGACAGGTTATAGTACACGAAGCTCTCGTCACTCGCCGTCGGGGGAGAAATGAAGTTTGGACGAAATGTTCCGTATCGTGAGCTCGATTGTCTACAGTGAGAGAGGTTGACAAAAATGAGAGCAGAACACGGAGGACACCGAGGACGTTGGCAATATCGCAAATGGAATTCGAAAGCTCGCGAGAGCTCGACAAATAAGTTCGGAAATTGGTACAATGCAGCAGCGAATGGTCGCTTTTACGCGTATCTAATATATTTGAGCGCAGGTGGACATTCGAAGATTGTGGCTGACAGTTGACTCCGCTAGCCCTTTGCTACCAAACCCATCCCACCGTTTACTGTCTATTTGCGTTACCTGCGCAACTGGCTCCCCAGCGCTCGCTGTATCAAACGTCCAAGTAAACGCAAACTCCCGATTAATTTGTCTTCCACATGCAGGCGTTATTATAGGATCGTTTACTCGGTCGATTAATAAAGTCGCATTACATTTTGCTAGCAACGAGTTCAAAAATGTTACATTCTGAATAAATCAATTTATAAAACATATCTATAATAAAATATTGTTTCATTGTCGATTCCGTGTAAACGAGACCATTATATCGTGGAAAGTTTTGGTCACAGAGGGTTGGTAACAAATGTTTTTCAGTTTTCAGTTATACAAATATTTTTACGTTCTTGTTGCATAAACCGCCATTACTGTTACAATGTAATGCATTTAAGTGTATATTTTACAATAATTTAGTGAATAATACCCGAAAATATTATTTACCAAATTGTACCTATATATAACAGCGAGTTAATATAACCACAGCATTTTCTCTGTATATCGTTAAATATTCACAAAAAGAAAATGAAAATTCTAAGATTGTACCAACCTAGAGAACTCGAACGGAAAAATAACTCGTAACACCTTACGTTACGTGTGATAAATTTTTCTTTTACTTCGTTAGCAGCTACTTTTGCAAAAGAAATAACAGCGAGTTCGATCATTGTATAGAGAAAGAAGAATTCTATTGTTAATGAAACAAAAAATAAGCAATTTTAGTTTTTGAGTAAAAACGAAAATATTAATTATCGTGAATGTTAACTTTCAACTAAAATATTTCTAAAGCTAGTCGTCACAATAATAAGTTTTCAATAATTTTTATGTAATCTGCAAGTATTAATTAACGAAATCAATAGTTTTCTGTATTTTTATTTGTACATTAAGTGAAAGATTTGCATACCATACTATGTCACCTATTGGTTACACGGGGAATATTTAGTTTTTGTTTTCTAATTAGACAAAAACTATACATTTGATCTTATTTGAAAAATATATTTATACGTATTTTTTAACGAAGTATGACATATTAAAAATCAAGTTGTCCATCTCGAAATTGTACTATCGTCCGAATAGCCTCGATACAATCGCGTTTCGGTTTCGTACTAAACTCGTGAGAAATTTCAATTATACGGTTGTTGTTCGATCGACGAAACCTTGATTACCGCGCTACGAAAGGGGAATACGTAGAGTTGCGTCTTGCCGGTGAGCTCTTCCAAGTACCGACGTCCCGCGTCGGACGAGTGCCGTCGGCGGAACACCGAAACGCTCCAATTTAACTTGCGCGGAACATCGTCCGTCCATCCCGGGACCTTTGACGTGGAGACGTACGCTCCTCGCTTTGCGTCGCGGACGGACAATTCGCGAAAAACCGTTTATACGTAGACTCGGGAGTGCGCGCGGAAGTCTGCGAGGCAACAAAGCGCATGGAAATTCCTCGCTTCCAATGCCATTGTGGACCGAGGAGAAGTTGGTAATTGCGCCGTTTAACGGGATTAAACTCGTACAAGCAGCTTCATTAATACAGCGGTGGGTGTATTATATGCGAGCTTCCAGCAAACAGGAGGATCGCTCGACGACCTTCGTTATGTCTCGCCTCGTCCCCTTTTTGGAATTCCATACGAAATTTGCAATTTCTCGATCGCCAGTCGAAATAAATGAGACGAGAGGGAACCCATTCTCTTCGTTTGCGAACAACTTCTGGAGTTCGATGCCGGTGCTTTTTTCTCGCCACAATCTCGCGTTCATCAAGTCGAGCATTCTTCCACGAGATAGGATTGAAATCGAGAACTACGGTGTGTACGGGAGCGAAAAAAAGCTTACTCCGGGGAAAATCCTTACGACGGAAGAGGCGCAACTCCGGAAAGGAGAAACGGTAGGGGAAAAAAAAACAAGCCGAATCCAAAATCGAAATTTGTGGAATCGGCAAAATCCAACCGGGATTGGTGATTTTCGTATGGCTGAAAAGGAGAACTTGGTGAAGTTCTCCGCTGTACATAACGATGTCGTATGTACAGCTGAGCGATTTTTCTGACACGGGTGACAAACGAGGCCGATAACGGCCGAGAAGATGAGAGAAAGGGACTCGTCGAAGACAGGAGGGTATAAAAGCGAGCTTTCTCGGACAGTGGCGTAAGTGATGTCAAAAGGACCTATATTTTTTCTCTCTTTCTCTTTCCCGCTTCGATTCTCGCTCTACTTTCAACGAAATAGAATCGGCATTCGGCGAGTTGATTCACACGCACGCGTAAATACATATATAGCGACGTAATTTACCACATCGGATGAAAGGTGGAAATAGGTGAGTATAATGAGACTGAAAACTCGCCGAGTGATTTTTGCATTTGAAACTAATTGCTCGGTTTCGAACGAGGGGAGACGGGAAGACGGCAAGAGGAAAAAGTTAAATCGTACATCCGATGAAAGAGATCTTTATCTCACCGCAAAGAGTGGACGACGATTCAAAGGAGTACCGGATTTCTTTCCATATTCCAGATCAAAAGCGAACCTCAAGATCCAACCGAAATTAGCGTGAAATCGCGCAGCGACGAACGAAATATATCGCGGTTTCTCCATTCCACTCGTACTCTCGTCGTTATTCGCGAACGCGCTCTAACGCTGGGCGCTAAAAGGATCAAATTACAGTAATTGGAGTGGGATTGTTATCGTGACGCGATTTTAATTAACGTGGCACCGCGCTTAGCGGACAATGTCTAAAAAAAGGCGAGCGTTGGAAAAATCCTTTTGCGGAACGCGGATAATTACGTGTATGTTCGACATTGGGAACGAGCGCGCGCTCGTACGCGACGCGGCGATGTCCTTAGAGGGTTACGCCGCCGAGTACACAAACGGACGCGCCTAGCGAAAAATCAAGGACGCGAACGTGAACGGCGATCGAAATCGACTCGCAACGAGATCGACAGGTGAGCGCGAGTGAAACGAGTGAAAGTGTGCCGTACGTCGTTCGATATAATCGCAGCTTAGAGCTCAATCGCGTATTCGATGCACGTGTATTTCGCAATAGACGCGATGTTACAAATACGAACGGACCGGGAGAGTTTTCGGGGCCCGGATTACGCTCGATATACCGAAAATATCGATGTTTCCGAAACTCATCCCTTTCTCTCCCTCTTCTTTTGCAATCGGTCGGTGTTGAAAATCGCACCCGCGAGCGTCCGACTTTACCCGTGTCCCTGAAAATCAGTGACACCATCGGCAAATCGGATTAACTCGTTATACGTTCGTTAACTGACGTTGAAAAATTTTTCCCCACCACTAGCGCGTAAATTGATGAAATTACGAGTCGGCGAGGGATGCTTTTTTTGCGCGACGTTGGTTGTGACGTTCGCAAAATGCGTAAAAAAGCTTTCGTTTTTTAGAGCAAAATAGAGAAATATCACGCGTTAATACTTGTAACAAATCGTTACCGTGGCGTGGATAATCCAACGTGATTTACCATCTCGGCGTATTATGGCTGAGCGGAATATATCCGCGAGCTTGCGTCGCCGCGGAAGGGAGCGAGGGGTGGTAGGATCGCTAATAATTTTTAATTTTTACACTCCCGACGGTACGGAGCGAGCGCACGGCCAGAGTTTAACGCGATTAATGAGATAATGCGGAAATTACGAAATCACGAGTAATCAGATCGAGTTGTTATATGGGAGTCCGGCGAGAAATATGGCTCCGATACGAATATATCAACACGAAGACGTGAATTTTTTCGGGTCATTCGGAATTTTTTCTTCGAGGCGACGCGAAGCAGAAGAAAAAGCGAACAAGTCGGGAAGGAGAGCGATGAGGCTTATATCCTTAAGACCCCAGTTCTCTAGTGTCCCGTAAATTTATGCGAGCCTTGGCACCGATTTTGCCTCGCGCGGTATCGACGTTACGAGGGCTGATCTTTTCGATATTTCTCATCGAATTCACAACAAAGTTAATCTTGAAGAATCAACAGAGCCTGTTGCATTTAGTTAAAAATCCTTGATCGATTGAACAATCCATAATGGATACATGAAGTTGGTTTCGTTTCTTAATTGAATCATATTAGATTTTTGTTGAAATCTAAAAATTTGAAACGTTTCGAAACAGTATATTGGTTTAATGAATTCATATGAGTAATACAGCAATGATAACTTTGGGTTCATAAAGTCATCAAAACGTTGTGTGAAATCACCATTCTTTTTTTCCAGCATAACAATAAATCGAATTCTCGTTGATTTTTGCAAGGATAATTCAATTGTTTCATCTTCAAATTGCTGTCCGAGTAGAGAGCAAAATTGGAAGCAGTGCTATAGTTGCGCGAATCGCTTCTTCCGCATACAAGTTGAACGAAATATCGTTGAGAGCGCGACGAATACACAAGCAATTTACGATCCACGGGCTAATAAATCATAGCGGCAGTGTACGTGCCCGGGCCGCGGCTTATCGTTATCCTCCGTCGTTCCACGATTTTGCTTATTATCCCAAGCGATATACCGTGTATGACGGGACACGGAGTAGGGGAAATGCGGATGACGATAAAGTCGATTGGCCCGTGTGCATTCGCACGTTCATGACGAAATTCGGAAGTAATACAACGATCCCGATGTTTTATTATTTCATTTTTAAACAGACGATAGGAAATGAATTGCCCTGCATTTTTTTTTTTTTGAAGGAAGAGACGTAAAATGAGAAAAAAAAATATAAAATAAACAAGCCGTCAGCGTTTTACGTGTCGAAAAACATCCGCGTATATAGGTAAACAATTGTCTTTCCGAATTGTGTATCGTTTATTTTACATATGAATACAACACATACGTCATTATTACCATTTCATTGAGTGTAAATATGTAAATCGCGACTTGCCTTTTTAAAAATAGCATTTTTCCTGCGAGATTGTTTTAATTTTCGATGAAAGTGAAGAAAATAAAAAACGCTGATAATTAAAATCGATCGATCGAGACGATTCGAACCGACACGATCGTGCATTGACACGAACTGAGTGAATAAGAAAAAGACCGATTAGACCAAAAAAAGAAATCAGCTTGTGGAGTTTTATCGAAAATTCAATCGCGCGTGCCAACCATGTAACATGATAATGCACATTTTTTTTGTGTTCTTGTACTCACGATGTCAATGAGATTCGATTCGACGTTAATGCTTCATTCCACATTTACCCGTGGGACTTGGTAGGAATCCGGTTTACCCTGCGCGGTAACCTCCAAAGATCCGAATGTGGATCTGCTCTGTTTATCGTCAATTTACACCGATGGACGACCAATCTCCATATGAATACCTAATGAAATCGCGGAGTCTCTTTGCATAAGACAGAAAAAAATGTAAACGACAACTGGCCTCGGGTGACTCTATAACTCGCAGCCGAAGAGAAGAATTCGAATAAACAACTCTTGGTAGTTGGATCACAAATAAATCAATTAACAGAAATTTCCTTATATCAAAAATTCTTTCGAAAAGTTAGGGTAGATGTACCATTTGTGGACACTTTAAGAAATTTCGTGTCTTTGATCAGAAGTTAGGTAAATCAAATTAATCATAATATATTTAATAAAAGAAAATCAATTAATTAATTCTTGGATGTATAAGTAGTGGTATTATTACATGTATAAACCTTCAGAACTCTCTTTATTGCAAAGAAAGTGTTATAAATTATACTGTAATGCCTGCCGTACCAGTAGTGGCCATAGCACCATTTTTGATGAATTTTCAAGTGATCTAAATGGCAAATTAGTGGGGCATTTTAAAAATACTATGAATATTACACACGATTCTCAATAATTATTAGTGACTTACTTATAAAGTCTTTTTTAAGATTTTTACTAACAGTAAAAGAAATTGCTCAGATATACTACGACTTTGGTTGTTTTTGTAATATTTTTTTAAAGTATACCTACTTAACAAGCATCATGAAATATTCACAATGACGTCAACATATTTAAAAATCTTAAAAATAAACTAAATCATGTTATAGAAAGAATCAAATACTAAGTATATCAATATGAATTTCAAAATGGCCACAAGTGGTACAGTGGCCACAAATGGTACACCTACCCTTTAATAGATCACTGGGATCAAATATGGATGAACAACAAACCTCCAAAATTACATACAATTCGAGAAACTCAATCTGCGATAAATACTTAATTCACGAGAAAAGAAGTTACAACTGTTCGTGCTAAGGATCGGACACAATAACATAATGCACATTCATTGAAATAAATAAATCTATTAGATTTCAAGAAAACACCTCAATCAAACATACACTCCTCCTCAAAAATTGAGGGGCAATCATGTTTTTTAAACGCCTATACCTTGAGTAAAAATGATCAAATTCTTGATTGATCCTTGATACGATCAAGTGATCATATTGAAATTTGAATCTTCCTCTTTAAGAAGATTATCTGCATGATTTGATTCAATAACTTTTCAGTCAAATAAGACTACATTAATTCATTGTTACGGTTGTTACTTATTACTTTTACGGTTGTTAATGATCTCAGTAGCTGAAAACGACCTTAAATAAAGAAATTAAAAAACAACTCTGGATAGTTCGTCATGATTTATTACGGTACATCGGTTTGATGGAAGCTATAGAAAAAAAAAAATACAAGGTATGAATTATGAATCTTCCTCGGGACTGTTACAGCTCGTTCGTTTAGATGTAGTTATGTACCGCAAATCGGAATGAAGAACGCACGCGCGTACATCGTTTTGGTTGGCTCAATTGCGGGAAGGCCGAAGTTACGATAGTCGCTGGCTCGTATAACGTTATCGTGAAAGAGTAATGCCACTCCAATTTGCGCGACATCGGGTACGATGATATAAACGCAATATACGATATCGTATGCGTACGAAGCGTAATATAGTGCTGATTCGTTCAGAAAATAAAAAAAATAGGGCACGCGTTTTCTACGAGTGTAATAGCATCGGAGCAAAACGACGATCGATCGATCGAACGATTAACGGATAAATGAAAACGAGCAATCACATTCGACGCTCGTAACAGCCCTTGCGCGAGTACACTCTATATGTTCGTGTATGTACGCGGTTAATAATACGAATTGCGTGAACGCGGAATACTTCGCCTCGCGCGAATAGCATGAATAATGTAATTTGCGAATGCAAAAACGAATTTACGATACGATGGAGCATTCTGATTGGTCGTGCTGGAACGGAGGTTTTCATCGTTGCGGTTATAAGCGCACACACGATCGCGCCCATATTAACATTTATTTTCAAAACGAGGATTACATTCGTCCTACGCGTAACGATAAGTTACGCTTCATAGCTTTATTTTGACAAAAGAGCTCGCGGAATTATAGTCATCGCGTATACGGTTTAGCGAGTTGAGCACCTGAGACCTTCGGTCAGTGGGTAGGTTGTATACATTGTATATCGTACTTCTGGATTACCACTCATACCGACTGGATAGACCCAATGAATACGTATAAACTGTTACTCTTCTCGTGTTACCGAATAAAGGGAGGAATGTACCTAAAAACAGGCATACAAATTCGGCTGAAAATTTTCTTGCCAAAAGAAAAACAATTAAATTGCCATTTTATCTGTTTTCGAGAAGATCAGGATCGATTTATTCATAGGCCTAAGCCGGCTTTTGGCATATGACGACTGGACGCGTCGAAGATGGAACGAAAAGGTCGTTGCTGTATTTATTTCCTGGTGTTACGTAAGAATTTCCGCGAGAGACCCTCGCTGTGTTGTCTGGTCGCTCAAGCGGCTCTCCCCATTTATTCTCGACCGTAAATTCGACATTCCCCTTGAACTTTCTCTGATAAAGTTGTTCGACTAGGCGGACGCACGCGTTTGCTCTCCAATACCGGTTGCGATAATTGCGAGTAAAAGCGTTCGCGGATAAGAGAAAAAAAAAGAACGAAACATTTGTATGATTTTTAAGTCGCTCGCTAATTGAAGAGAAGTGGTTGGTCATATGAGAACTCGTTATCGGTTTCAGGGCAGTGCCAATTCTGTGGTCTCAACGATGAATCGAATGAACCGGACGCAGTAACCTAAATAGATAGAGTGCAATTGTGAAGATCTAAATTTGTATGTTTGTTGATATCTTTTCGAACCAACTATGGTAAATTAAAACTAGCAATCTTTATCTTGTAAGACAGAATATGCTTCTGTTTTCTGATATTCTACGCTCATTCATGTACACCTTACGAAGAGGGAAGGAAAATCATTGTACTCAATGTGCGCTACTACGACCAACCATATTCTGTTTGAACGCCAGAAATATCACCAACAAAGAGATAACACTAACATATCTTTCTTAACACATTTTGTTCTATCAGACTCGCTCTCTTCAATGTAAAACTCTAATATAATTCCTACATGCTGCTAATGATATATACTACTGAAAATAATTAAAGTGATACTCGTCATTTTTAAACGGTTATAATTTGAATAAAAAATAAATAAGTCGAATTGAGCAGGTGATAGTGTTAAAGAAGAACATTCAAATTTTTAAAATTTTGAATTTTAAATTCAATTAAATTTGATCATTATGAGCCAATATTGTCCCTTTAATTTTTTTGAAAGTTTATACTATAATATTCGAAGTACCAACTCATTTATCGCTATATCTTTTATAGATGTTTCAATTCTAATAATGTCGTTGCTAGAAATCTTAGAGTTGATGTGACGTTTTTTTTCGTGGGTATTCGCGATGTCGACTTTCGACATATTAAACACTCGTGTGTCGGTGGGAGGAAGAAAACACGACGACGACGTAAAACAGTAGAGCGCGCAGAGAAAACGAACATTCCGTAGCGTTCTCTCGCGTCCATCGGAAGTCCGGAAACGATACGAGACCTGACGCGTATTACAAACCGTGGTATTGGTATAAATAGCGAGGAGGAGAAAGAGATCGATTAACGAGTTCTCGTTGGCACACCGCCCGACTGGTTTCTTTGGTTCTATTCAAGACCGATTCAAAGTCGGCGTTACCCCTTCGCTCGTCGTCGCGGTATCGAAGAGTCCCGAAAGGTCTTTCGTGGTGACCCTGGCACGATTGCTATGTGTCCACCGAATAAGAGAGTAGCTCGAACCCGCGAACCCACTAACTCCCGAATGAACAAGAGTAAAAACGATCCGCTAAATTCTCAGCGATTTTCGAAAGAAGGTTATTTATTGCTCTCCTATACACGCCGAGGGTACTTTTTTTCCCTCTCTCTCTCTCTCTCTCTCTCTCTCTCTTTCGGGCAAATAGCGACCGAAGTATTGTTTCGCTTTTTGCTCGCGGTTTCCTCGTTTGGAGAAAAGAGCGATGTTAGTTTTGGTGGAAAATCGGGAAGATCAGAGCGGGCGTTTATACGCGGTTGCGAGCGTAAATCTTAATATCGGACATTCCTGCTCGGCCCCCTCCGAAGTCCAATAAAATACCGCAACCATTCCACGGACGACGACGGTCGGTCGACGCGCTGAGCATTTCCGAGGAGCGAGGGGGAGAAGGGAGGATGGGGGATCGGCGAAATCCGGAAGTGGTGCAAGACACGGGATAGGTAATACGACATGGCTAGATCGATTAACGAGCTTTTCTTGGCGCTCCCCTGTTCGACGCATCGCGCGAGCTACCCGCAACACTCGAGTACCTACTAGCTCATCGGTCCGAAGTCGATCCACGCAGTTGCCATGGCTACCCGACATCGCTCTCCTTCTATACACTACACATGAAAAGCACAGCAGCCTTTTTCATCCCCCGTACGTTCTATACACGTAAATTAATTATTCGAAAATCGCAATAAACGCTTGATTAATGGCTCATCGGATTTTCACTTGAATAATGGAGATTTCACTTTCAACGAAATTCGTGATTTTTTCGACTGAAAGTAAAAAAGGAGATTTGAAGCAACATTTTGATAACTTTTACAAAGCCGTGAACGTTCACGGATTTATCAAGTGATAGTCTCAACGTATGAGACTATTTTGTAAAGTTAGTTCAAAAGTGTAGATTCTGACAAAAATCTACCTGGTACGATTTTATTGAGAAATGAGATCAAACAACAACTGCAATAATCAATTTTGTGTAGTGCATTATAAATGTTTGCATTGACCAAGAATCTTTCATGAAATGATTAAAACTTGTATACATATATTTTTAATTCTATAGAATTCATTTCATTGCAAAATTAGCTTCTATTTTTTCAGTGTATATGTATAACAAAAACAACGAGAATACTGCGAGAATTAGCGTACTTCGAAATTTTCGCCCTGTCGACAATACCGAACGCGATTAGCTCACTCAAATCATATTTACGAAATATTTCGAGTGCGGTTCGACGATTCCCCCATAAATTGCCCGTCGAAACAAAAAGAACGAGTCGCACGTTCGTGTGTGAAAGTTACGAGGCCAATATAGCTCGAACGGTCCAGTCGACGAGTTAACGACGGCATTACGCGCGCAAATTGTACGTTTTACAGGCGTTGTATACGGAAACTTAAGGGTAAAATACGATACGAAAATTTTTTTACGATCGCTTAATGGAAAACGCGGATGATATCGTTATACGTGTTTGAAACTTTGGCAAAAAGAGTCAATTAGGAAGAACGAGGCGACGACCACGACGAAACTGCTAGTTTCTGCGCAACAAGTACACCGATTAAAAATTGCTGTCTTTCGAGTACCGGGAGGGTACGAGGTAGGTGCAACGAGGAAGAACGAGAATAAAAGGAAAAGAGTCTAGGAACCGATCCGCAAAAGTTTCACTGGACCGGAAAATTTAGCGTGTGCGCGTTCGAGCATCGCGAGAGAGGTTACCATTTTTGTCTTTCTTTTTCCATACTTTTTGCGTAACATCGTCGCGCAAACGTGGCTAGTAGATAACTAAAATCCAGCGCAACATAGGAGCGAAATAGCGGTCCGCGTATCTCCGGAATTAATGACTCATAAAAAGCACCTTCAAGCCCAAATAGCGACCGAGCACAACTTAATTCATTATTACTACATCCACCTTACAAGCCGATAAAACGGGCTTGATTATCCGCAAGCGATATTTTACGGAGATTATCCGGCTTGGGCTTATCGCTGACTTCGGATACTGCAGTAACGGTATAATATTCTTTTAATTCAACCGTTAAAGTGAAGAGCTATAAGAAATATAATAATAAATGCATTGTACTCGTATTATTTACAAACCTTTCTCTTCGTTCGAGGCGGTCGATAATCAAAAGGAACGAGGAACGATTATCGTAAGGGGTATTGCGCATGTAAAATTGAGCAGACCCTGTTAAACAAAAGTAAGGTCGTACAAACAGAAATCGAAGAAAGGAAAAACGAGCTATACGGATGCATGCCTCGAGCTTCATGTTCCTCTCCTTTTCTCATTTTCCTTTGCCGTGTCAAGAATCGTATCTTGAGGAAGAGATGCGCTCTCGCGTATAGTATACGATATACTGCTGCTTCGAGAAAAAGAAGAAGCGAATTTCTCACACCCTTACAGAAACCTTTGAGAGAAAGAGAACGAGAGAGGGAGAGAGAGATCTGCAACATCCAATACTACCCACACACCGTTTCACTAGTTTCTCTCGGATGATATTTCACCGTTTCGTTATGTTTTGATTAAGATTCTGCGCTAGAGCGATGAGAGGCGTAATCCCGATTCGGAGAATGCAATATAATTGAACGTGCCGAGCCACAGAGAGAGGAACAAAGTTCTAACGCGCGTGCGAAAAAGAGTCGAAGGTCGTTCCCCGAAAACGGCCATTACTACGATTATTTGGATGCTTCGAATGGCGAGAATGCCAGTTTCGGAACGAGAATGCGCCTGCCGAGGCAACGATGTATTCAAATGGGCCGTTCGCGGCTTCGCGGTTGCGAGAAAATGAATTTTTCTATGAGATTAAGCGATTTTTCGGTTTCTCCTCGATCGGAGTGCACGTATCCAGGTTTTCAGTGTATCATTACAAAAACGATCAAGTTTTTAAAACAGGATGTGAGAGGTAACCATTCGATCAAGAAATTTTCCCGCATAGAGACATTGTGCAGCTGAAGCACTTCCATTAGCCTGGCCATACATAAAATGCATATCTGCCATTTATTGATTTTTGATTTCGTGAAACGAGAGCAGACGAGAATAATGGTAAACAAGAGTGTATGTATCTCCAAACTGATTGACATTTCAATTTATAGGATCTTTCGATTAAGTACAGCGGATGCTGTCCACCATATGAATGTTGAATAGATTTCTTAAATGCTTTGTTCATAGGAAAAGCAAAAAATAACTAATGTTATAGGCGAATAAGACGTCGCACACGTGACCTCAATCCGGAACGTAAATTCGACTGCACACCGTTGGATAAGACGTTTTTGCGAGCGTCTCGTAATGAATGAGGAGGGCGTCTCGGCTCGCGATACGCAACGTGGACGCGCTCGAGTCGAGAGGTATCTAAGACAAGGTCGAAGTTTTTCGCAAGAGGTTAGCCGCAACTCGAGATTCTCGCGCGTCAAATTGCCTCGAGGACGTTTTTCTACGAATCGTGTGAATTGCTCTTTCATGCATCTTCGTTTCTTTTTTTTTCGTAAACTCCCATCCTACTTTTTTGAGCGAGAATTTTTTGTCTCGAAATCGAAGGACGGCACGGTATTTTGCGAAAAGTCACCGATAATGACCATGATGACCCCGAATGACGAGCGTTGCATAATATACTTTCCTATGCGAATACGAGCGTTGGCGAAAGTAAATTCTCGCGTGTCTGTCTTTTTTTCCTTTTGCCCGGAAACACGAAATAAGAGAAACAAAGTCGAATGACAAATTGACTAATAGCTGAAATGAGCGGCGAGCCCGAGCGAGCGCGCGCTTCCAGCTGTACCGGTTGTCCTTGGGATACCGGAAAGTATGCGCACGGTAGCATGCCGTTACTGAAACACACAGCTATAATAATAACGGCAGAATCGAGCTAGCCGCCGTAATCGGAGCGGCAAACAATCCCGCTAGAATTGCTCGAAGAAATCACAACGACTAACGTATAGCCGCGCTTGGAAAATGCTCGCCTCGATCTTCTCAAGGTCGAGGATTTTTCTTATTTTCCGAAATTCCAACATTACAGTCGCCGCGTACGCGGGGCTCAACCTCGATTCGTTACATCACTGACCGTATGCAACAATAAAAACTGGAACCGTGAACAGAGAAAGCAGGCAACGCTAACACGACGAAAAAAAATGAAAAGGAGAAAGAAAATGGAAAAAAGAGAATACGGGTTAGCGGACGATACTCGCAACGCGCAAATTCGCGAATTCTCGTTCTGTACGTTTGTTTGTTATTTTTTCCGTTTCTCTTGTTTTGTCGTATTAAAATTACCATTCGCTTATATTTATGCAAAATTCGTATACCTCTTTGGAGTTTATTTAACGTGAGTTGTTTCATTACGTTGTAGGAGGAACGCGAGCCGCGCGCTTCTTGTTTACATTGGTTTCACCCCGTTCGGTGTACGTTTACCGTGTGAATTAAAAAAAAAAGAAGGGAAGAGACAGAAGAAAAATTGAAATAACAGATAAATAAAAATAATTTGTAATTTTGAACGAAACAAAAAATCTATCATTTGCATTTTCTGTGAATTTCCACGAAAAACGTGAAATCTCGGGTGTATTTGTTTTGACCGTGGTTTTAATGTTATAAAGCCAGTCCTTTCAGGTACCTCCATGCAGGATGTTCTTACGCGTTCGAGCAAAAAGCGCCCGAGTAAACGCAGTAACTGATATTAACACGATAACGATAATCAAGTCGTTTCGTAATTTGCCAGCGCTTTAATTAACTTCTTATACCTTTTCCATCTTTTTTTTTTATTATTAGCGCGATAATCAAATTGGCGTTTCGCTTCAATGGAGAAACGTTACGGTATTACTCGCCATCCATCGAATCTTATTGATCAAGTAAGAAAGGAGTTCGATGCCATTTTGACGTGAACGAAATAGCAAACGAAGGAAAAAGGAGAAAAAACAAGAAAGAATAAAAGGGGCAAGAAAAGGAGGTGGAGGAGAGAGAGAGGGAGAGAGAGAGAGAGAGAGCAAAATGGAGAGACGTAAAGAAGCAGCTAGACGAAAGAATCACGTCGGTAGCTGGAGCGTGATCGTCCCTGGGGAACGGCCGTCTCGTTACGACACTGTTCGAGCTCGTGGGTGGGATAAGATCTCGCGAACGAGAGGGAAAGAGAGCGACTTTCGTTACCGATGAGATCAGCCGACAGAGGGCGAAATCGTCTCATCCGAGCACAACGGTACATTCTCACGATAAACAGCACCTCTCCCACCATACGGCTCTCTCGCCTCCCCTTCTTCCGTTCGCCCTACTCTCGTGTGTACGGCCACCGATACCGGTTCTCGCTGATGGAGGGAAGAGGAGGTAAACGCGCGTAACTGGATTGACCACGAGGAGACGACCCGAGACGCGTCGCTGACCCATCGCGCTCTACAAGTCCAAACGTCAAAAAACCGACCTGATTCTTTTTCAATCCTACACTAAAAAAAGTGAGAGCCAACTAAGTGGCATTTTCTCTCAATTATCGCGATATTGATTGTCATAACGACGATGTTAATGTAAATAACATTACATTTCGCAGCAAAGTCAATTTTGGACAATCAGCAATGTTCGTTTTAATCATTTTATCGAAGTTCTGATCAATGCAAACATTCATGATGACTACACAAATTTGCATTTCATTTCGGAATAAAATCGTACCAGATTTTTGTTACAATTTATTCTTCATTTGAAATGTGTTAAAACAACGATATACCGAAACAAGTTGGGTTGATGAACTCATTTGATAGGTACAACAATGGTAGTGTTACGAAGCGTTATTCATTGCAGCTATTTACTAAAAACAAGTTTGTGAACACTCATGACTCTTTGTAAGTTATCGAAATGTTGTTTGAGTTTTTCTTTTAGTGTTAAAGTAAAAGATAACATTCAACGAATATCTTCTCTTCGAGGAACGTGCCGTTCGAGAGACTTGGTTACTGTCGCGATCGTTCTCGTTAGCACACATCGCGAAGTTGTTATCAGAGAGCATATAGCAGTTTTGCACCCGCCGCGAAAATTTCGTATCGCGACCTTGATCCTGGGATGATCTTCGATTCCGCGTTGATTCGCCAACCATCGCGACGTGATCCGCGAAAACCCCTAGAATATGTACCAGACAGGGGAATGAGATAGCTCGGAGATACATATCCTCTGCATTCGAAATCGAATACTATATTTTGAACACGGAAACCCAATGAAAATTCACAGCTAAGTCAAAACGCATTTGCCGGATCTCTCGAGAAATTGTCCGACGAATTTTCGATCTCGTTTTCTCGGTAGAGCGAGAGAGAGAGAGAGAGGGAATCTACCGAACTCAGGTTTTATTCATATATGTTATTGAAATTCTCGTCGTCGGATTCGGGTTGGTGCGAATCAATCGGACCGAATTAAGATCTCGGCTCGATATTCGCAGGATGTTGCTCCTATTTCCCTCTTATCTATTCTTCCTTCTCTCTTAATCCACCCGCGAACGCGAGTCGAATGAGAAATAAAGTCGGATAATTCCATAAGATTTTCACGATCTACTCTTCTCCCGTCTTCACCCGGACTTGATTTAAAATTATCGAATGAGAAATTCATGCGGTATTGTTTCGCGAGCGCGAGGTACGCCACGGAATATAGATCGTCGTACGTGAGTCCTAGAAACGGTCGTATAAACGCGATGGTGTACGCGCGCGCGCGGCCGTGTAAAACCGAGAGAAAGAGAGAGAGAGAGAGAGGAAGAGACTGACTCTGGAGAGTCGAGATGAAACTACGGCCGAGACCGGAACGTTTTCAGGCGAGAACGTCCGTGAATATATATATATATATATATATATATATATATATATACAGCGAAAAGAGGGTGACCAGGACCGAGCGGGACGGAAGGAAACAGATTTTCCACGGTCCGACGGGGGTGAAACGATTCGCGGAAATTGTGGAAGCGGCATAAAGTCGTTGGTCCCGACGTATCGCGAACTCGGGGGCTGGGGTTTAGACGTTATACTTTTTCTCTCCTTCTCTCTCTCCCTCCCTCTCTCTCCCTCTTGTACCTCCCCTCCACTCTCTTTTTTTGCCTTTATTTACCACTCGGTTTAAAAATATTTTTCGAGCACCGCGAAAACCCTACCTCTCTCTTACCAGTGGTCGTGGACAGACGACGAACTTCATCGAGCGTGCGATTTATATACTGTATAAACGCGGCTATGGTATATGAAGCTACTCGGAATAAATTTCAAAGATGGTGGGATGTACGAGATGAAGCAGATATTAAATTAAAGCGATATTCTCCTTTCGACTTTATTGCCTAGTCTATTTTCGAGACTGGACCATTCCCATCTTTCCTACTCGATTGTGGGCCAAACTGGTAATTGTTCGCTAATTGAACACGACTCAACTCTCCACGCGTAACTATTTTCGTTCACCCTACAGTTGCAAATTCGAGCGAAATAAGTACAAGATACATTTCAAACGATAAACAGTATAGTCCGGGGGCCCATGGCTTTTTTAGGGTAGTCATCGCGCCAAGGCTGATAA
>NCVS01001680.1:0-12823 GCA_003055095.1 Goniozus legneri | reverse complement strand
TAGGAAAGAGGTGGGTGCAGGAACAAAGAGTGGGAGATATTAATGTATTTGTCACATGTCTTAACACTAAGAGTGTATTAAGGGGGTAGGGGAGGAGGAATTGATTTCATTCCTTTTTGTAATGAGACTCACAGTCTCGTCTTTTCACAAGAATTTGGTCAGGGTACTATGTTAAGTAAACGTATTAAACGTGAATAATGCGATTCAGAATATTAAAAGGTCAACAATTGTCCATTGAATAAACAATTCCGAATTTAGGTGAAGAAAACATAAAGTCAAACTATTTTTAAAACGTATTCTGCGCCTAAATTCAATGGCTAAAGAAATGAATCTATGAGACTCGTTCTTTGCTTGTGTTTATAATTTATGAGAATGATAGTCTCATTATTAATAACTGATTTGAGAGTTTTCTAATCCAAACTGAACTAGAAAATCATATCTGAATGCACACTGAAATAAGATCACGTATTTATACTCATTCTCATGCTATGATGACTGAAAGCAATTATTTCTAGGCCAAAAATTTAACGAATGGCAATTCAATTGTGATAAAAAAATGACGTTCACTTATTGTAATTTTTTTCTTAAATAACGCGACCAATAAATTGAATTACTTGTGAAAAGAAAAGATGATTTCACGCGGCTTCTTAGATTATTTCGCGGAATCGATAATAAATCATACCATTGTACAAAAAAAAAAAAATAAAAACTTATCGTTCCACAGATAATTTGATTCTTCTCAGGATGAATTAACTAGATATTATTATTCAGATTCGTATTGAAATTTTAAATAAATTGTATAAATAAAGCCATTCTTCCATTTGCGATTTCGCTAAAAACATGATATTAAAATTTCGAATAAATTTTATGAATTAAGCGATTCTCCGATTTCAAATTAAGGTAAAGACGTGAGGAATGTTTCTTCCTTCATTGATTATTATTATTCAGCTTCGTGTTAAAATTCAGAGAAAATTGTATAAATAAAGCCATTCTCCAATTTGATGTCACCCTAGGAAGATGAAGAACGTTTGCTTTTTTACTTATTGGTCCTTGATATTAAATAAACACATATCTTAGATATGTATCACTGATTAGGAACCAGGAAGGGGGCTGAAATCCGAAGAGAAAAGTTCTATTTTATATGCTCTATAATACTCTGTCTTTAAAAATAGTCCATCTTATTTGGAAGTCATACTGGACTCAGACACTAAGTTTACCGAAATTAGCATTATTTTTAATAATCGTTTTGCATAAATGAAATCTTTTTGGACAGTTTTCTCATGCCTTTCATTAATTCAGTTTAATTCGTATTCAAATTCTGAATAAATTATTATCAATAAAGCTAAACTTTAATTCAGAATTAAGCACATCGAATGTCAAAACTTTTGTATTATGGGTCATTGGTCCATAATTTCAGTAAACTTATTTTAACATGTATCTCTGTATAAGAAACAGCTGGGAGGCTGAATTCGTATGAAAAAGTTCTATTTTCTTTGCTCTATAAGGCCCTGTTTTTAAAAATATTCTATCTTATCTGGAAGTCATACTGAACTCAAACGCTAAGTTGACAGAAATTAGTAGAATTTTACATAATCATTTTTCATAACTGAAATTCTTGTGGAAAATTTTCTCGTGCCTTTCATTCATACTGTACGATTTGCATTTAAACTCTGATTAGATTAATATATATATAAAGTCATATTTTAATATGAAATTAAGCTTATTGAATGGGAAAAACCTTGTATTATGAGTCATCGGCCCCTAATTCCAATAAACTTATTATGAGATGTATCTTTGGATAAACATCACCTAGGAGACTAAATTTGCATTCGAAACTTAACTATTTCTAATTTCGAAAATAGTCTATTTTATCTAGAAGTCGTATTGGACTTAGACACTGAGTTTACAGAAATAAGCAGAATTTTAAATAATCGTTTTGCACAAATGGCATCATTAATACAGTTTAATTAGTATTCAAATTTTAAATAAATTTATAATTATGAAGCCATATTTTGATATGAAATTAAGCTCATTGAATGAGAAAACCTTGTATTATGGTTTATCGTTCCTTAATTTCATTAAACTTATCTTTCGAGGTATATTTTGTTCGGAAGCAGCTAAAGAGCTGGAATTTGTGGTAAAACATCCTTTTTGACATGCACTACAAGCCCTGTTATATACTTATCTTATATGATATCCCTGTCTAATAAGCTGTTACTGTTGACTCTGTGGATGACACACCTCTACTTTATATTTTGCCATATCACTGTGTAGTTGACACTTTTTCACTGTTCACTTGGCAATATTACTCAAAGTAATTTATTTTGATAATATTATCACGAATATTTTCATATTTCTTACTCAAATTAAAAACTGACACTTCTTATACACATTCATGTTCACTTTAACTCAATTATCTTTTATGGGGACTCCGTCGAAGAAGCTGTTACTTATTGTCTCTGTCAATGACACTTCTTCATTTTCTATTTTACCATATCACTCTGTCGTTGACACTTTTTCATCATTCACTTAGCCATATTACTCAATAATCACTGATATTGAGCATATTTTTTCACTAATGTTCTCATATTACTCACTCAAATTTCGTGATGACACTTCTGATACACATTTATTTCCACTGTTCTTCAATTAACTTTTATGATGTCCATGTCAAAGGAGCTGTCACATGTTCACTCTGTCAATGACATTTTTCCACTTTACACTTACCTCATATGATGCCCTAGTCGAAGGAGCTGTTGGATGTGCACTCTGTCGATGACATTTTTCCACTTTATACTTACCTTATATGATGCCCCAGTCAAAGGAGCTGTCACATGTTCATTCAGTCTATGACACTTTTTCACTTTATACTTACCTTATATGATGCCTCAGTAGAAGGAGCTGTTGCATGTGCACTTTGTCGATGACATTTTTTCCCTTTATATTTTGTGACATCACTAAACCATTTATTTCAAGTATATTTTCACTATTTTTTTTCATATTCCTCACTCGGATTCACTTCTTCTTCACTATTATGTTTCATGATACCTGTCAAATCATTTTGTATCAAGTCGAAGGAGCTATTGTTACATGTTCACTCTGTCGATTCATTTTGTATTTTATCAAATCACTTAACCTCATATATTTTCCCTAGTATTCTTATAATCAGATTTTCTGACGACACTTCTGATACACATTTATTTTCACTGTTTCTCAATCAACTTTTATGATGTTCATGTCGAAGGAGCTGTCACATGTTCACTCTGTCGATGACACTTTTTCACTTTGTATGTTATCATATCACTTAATCCTTTATTCTGAGTATTTTTTCACTAATATTCTTATATTTTCCACTCATATTTCTTAATGACACTTCTTACATACATTTATTTTCACTTTTCACTTTTATACACTATTAACCTCACATTGAGGTTATTTTGATATTTCGTCTCGCAGCTGTCAGTGCTCGACCAACCAATCACAATGATCCTTCGGAAATGGGTCTGATAGAAAGTGATTTTTCACTGAAACAAGCAGTTTAACGTATCCTGTGCCGTGAAAAATGGGATTAACCAATCCCAATCATCTTTTACAAATGGGTCTGATAGAAAGTCTTTTCGACATAAAAAGGTTAATCTCCTAGTCGAAAAATCTTAGAATCGATATCTCAGTAATTACTGGATCAATTTTAATGAAATTAGGACCGTTGAATTCGTTATTTTTTTGTGATTTTTTGGTCTTTTTTCAGACAGGTTTTGCATCATATTTTAAAGACATTAATAGATAGTATTTAGGCCACGCCTACTTTTCGCCGATGTTTCTGTTAAGATACTCTGCCGTCTTTCGTGACTGTACGTACACACTCTGTGTAAATGTATTTGTCACGAAACTCTGCCGAGTTTCTTAATTTTTGCGTTTTTTTGTTCTTTATTTGCGTATGTTAAGAGTATGTATGTATGTATGTTATGTTTTGAGTATGTTTCTCTGTTCTCTAGAAGCCTTCATTTTCACGAAAAAAATTACAGAAAAAAATATTAACAAGTTAATAATATTAATAAATATTAACAAGTTACTGTTTGGCTTAACTGTTTATACTAACTACCACTCTTAAATTTACCTTTCAGATATAAAAAAAAACAATAACAAAGGAACAACGTTCCAAATAAGCGCTGCCGCTCCGGCATTGTATTTTCAAACATTCTGAAACGTCTTTTCTAATTTGCGTGTATTTTCGAAAATATTCACCGGAGTGATATGAAATTTTCTGTGCGTATTCTTAAATACATATACATTAAGAAAATAAAATAAAAAAAAAATCGATTTTTTGAAAATTCTAACTGTATATAACCCCTTAATTCGGAAATAGCAGTTGTAGCTTTAGGACCAAAATAAATCAAGATGAGAAAAAAGTGTGAGGAAGCAAGCTACTCACTAAAAATGAACCAGTGAGAATCTTTACCAAATAGTGACTATTTACTCGATTGGTAGTTATAGATATACCATTTGGTATACTTTGCGACGGTATTTTCGCCCGTGACCCGTCCGCACGGTTCACGAACTAGGATACGCGCCTTTGCCCCACCTATGTCGCTTGCCTTGTCTCCGACCGATATTCTCAATTATGGGCGCTAGCCGATTTTTGATCACTGGAATCGACAAACCAGTATAACCGTAAACCGTAATACTTAAAAACTGAACTTAACGAAACTAACAAGGCTTACGACACGGCGAGTTGCGGCTAAAACGGTATCGGCTAACTTATTTTAGCGTCGGAAAGGGGCGGGGTAAAGACGTACGGACCTGAAGACCAAAATTTAATGATAATAAAATAACATTTATTACTTAAAGATGTTAAATACAATTGCGCGAGTAAACGCGACGCAGTCTCAACAATAAAACGTAACGGTAGCGATACAAAACGACAGCTCGACAGCGCAACAGCGAATCATCGGACTCCGATACTCTCGTAAACGGTAATCTAAACGAAATCCAAAACTTAACTCAAATACTCGAAATACGGAGCCGACGACGAGCCGCAACGCGGGGCGACCATAACACACGAATCTTAAACGAAAGCTTAAACATTAATCTCAAACACACAAAACTCACACTCATACTCGACAATAGTGATCGGACACGATTCGTAAGTCGTACTACGCGTAAGCACCATTACACTCTCGTACGGGCGCCATTTGTCACTCAAATCGCATTCTTACGCTAACGTGGTGTCTGAACTCATAACGCAATAAAAATCATAAGCTCAACCCTTACGTGGGCACCAGTTATGACAACGTGGGGCTCGAATACTGGAAACGCAACACGAACGTTGGGTGCCAATTGCGATGATACTCAAATCGTAATTTTCAACGTTAACGCGGGGCTCGAGTTCTGAATCTAAAGTCGGTAAGGTGAATCTAAGTCCGAATCCGGAATGTCGGGATGCAACGCGGGGCTCAGTTATCGAATGATATTACTGAGAGGCTGTATGAACACGAATGTATGTTGTACTGAAGTACGCGGTAGCAAATACGTTGGGCGCCATTCGCGACTGAGGCACACCCAGATCGGAACGCAGTCTTTACATGGGCGCCGATTGCCCTTATCCCGAAATTCCCAAACCCAATATCGCGTCAGGAGCTCGTGAGCGGTCGCACCCGAGAAGAAAACTAGAACGGACTCACCAGTTGCTGAAAAGGGGTTCTCACAAACTGAGTGCGTTGGCGGCATCAGCAGCTCCTCCCGGAACACAGCACGAAACGGTAGTCGGTAGCTTAACGTGGGGCAGAGACGGCCTCCAACCGGATACCATTTCTGAGCGCAATACGACAGCTCACCCGACAACTTAGCGACAGCGAGGATCGGTAGCCATACGATAAATTAGAATCGGCAGTCGGAACGATAGCTTCAAACAACTAGCCTCTTCCATGGCTCTCAGCCGACTCTTAGCGACTCATAACCGATTCGCTCGGTGGTCTACAACCGAATCACTACAAATTCACATTCTCAATCATAACGCTCAAAACGACAGTAACGACAGCTATACGTTACATTCGTATTTATTTATTCTTGCGCTTTCCTCAGTACGAGAGACAAGAAGAAATTCTCCTGCGATAACAAAACAAACGAGGGATATCTCGTAAGGGTGGCTTCTCCGGGAATTGAGTCGCGACAGCGGGACGTTCACAACCGTAACCTTAAAACTAAAACTTAACCTAGACCCTTATTCGGCTACCTCATCGGCTGGGGGGTCTTCCCAGCCTGCGAGTCCTGCCAACGAAACCTAGAATGCCCTCGGATCATCTCGGACGAGTCAATCTCCCTAGTAAGGAGCGCCAGTATTTCAAAAGGACTTATGCTCGTCCCAAACGAGAGTCTCAAGGAGCCAGGGTACCTCCAGCACACCAGCTGACCGGGCAGCATAACGCCAAAACACACAGTCAGCGGTGTTTTTCCACACCCGCAAAACGAAAGCTGTATTAAACGCGACTCTCCTACGCCTGCGCACTGTGACGTAGTGCAGCTCCAAAAAAATAACGTCACAACTTATAGCTACCAAATAGTGAATAGTCAATGTTTTACTTTTAGGAAGTCGGAAAAGAAGAATAAAGTAAATAATTAAATTTGAATATTAAAAATTTACAAAATCGTTTTCTTGCATTCAACCAAAAGTTAAACAAGCTGGTGTGTTGAACATCTCCTTGCCATACTCCTGTAGACTCCGATTGATAAAATTCAGCCAGCAGAATGACGTCCAGATCTTTTTCGAAGAGCTCCAAATAATTATTTACACTCGAATTATATTGACTTGTCCCATCCGAACTATTGTTATTGTTAGGAGAAGCATCAGTTGGTGGAATAGTATTACATTTATTCAATTTAAAATAGTCAATAGTATCGGCATACAGAGGACAAAGACCGCACTTTTTGAACCCATTGATAATAATTCTTTCACAGTCGATTTTCTCTACAGCTTTTTTTAAAACAGGCGCACAATTTTCTCGTTTCATCGATTTGCCATCATTCTTAAGACGCCATTCTGTAACACATTCCTTATACTTTGCTTTCAAGGGCTTAAAAAATGCAACATCTAACAGTAGCATGATATGCGTAGCGTTAGGATACAGTGCAATTAACTCGATTTGCTTTTCGCTGTAAAAATTACTCAGCTTCATTGTTAGGTGAGATGAATGTCCATCGATGTATAAAATAACAGGCCGTTGAATTTTATTCTGAGTCAGGTAAGGTTCAAAAACATTTGTAACGTATTCAAAGAAAGTTTCACTGGTCATCCAACCACTTTGAGATCGATTAATAGCCCATGTATCAGGAATATTAGTAGTTATTGAAGAAGGGAGATGCTAATAATTGAAAACAACCATTGGGGGTGTCAATTTTCCTGCTGCGTTAGCAACAAATAGCACGGTCAACGATTCTTTGTCATTATTACCCACTTTATAATAAACACTCTTGCTACCTTTTGGTACTAAAACATAGTCAGTCTTTGGGTTTAACAAAAATGCGGATTCGTCACCATTAAAAGTCTTTTCTGGTGCAATATTTTCAAGATTCTTTTTCTTCAAAGAAGCTTCATTCTCAGTAAACAATCCGCGTACCGCGTGTTCAGTCAAGGATGCTCTGCTGTATGACAAGTTTTGTGCTACTCTTTTTGCAATCTCCGGCTGACGATTCAAAAATGCTTCATACCATGATCGACCCGGACGACTATTACGAAAACATGTTTCGCGATTAAGACTCTTAATAAGCTTAGCTACACTATTAATTAATTGTGATTTTGTGACCGGATTCCCGTAGCTACTAACATGAAAAATCCAACGGACGAATTGATTTTCTTCGTCTTCCATTAAAACCGTCGGAGGTCCTCCTTTCTTATCCATCGGTGATTTTCCTGTTACTTTGTATGAAATTGTTGCCCGAGGAACTCCATACTCTTTGCTGACACTTGCAATAGAATGACCATTTTTTACGTCTTGCAAAGCAGCATACAATTGCTGAGACGAATATTTTTTCCTTCTTTTCTCAATCGCACGTTTTTTAGGCGTTGTCTATGAAATTATTAAAATAATTTATTATAATCAGCAATTAATAAAAATTAAATCATGAATCTAGATTTATCAGTAAAGCTATTGTTAAACTATAAATTTTTAAAGTATTACAATAAAAGTTTTTTTACTTACCTTTATGTATCTTATTACACAAATTGAATTTTTTTTATTCTTAAACTACACGTATGTTAAGAAGGTTAAGTTGCTAAAAATTGCAGACTGTCGCTAGTTGACACATGTTAATTTTTGTGTACCTACTATTGACACCCGCTATTTTGAAATCATAATTTAGATTCATCATTTAAAAGAAATTATTCTAACGACATTAAGAGTTTTAATAAACCTGAATAATTTTTAAAGATAGCCTTATGTCAGAAATAAAAAGAAAAATCCGTTTTATAAAATACACTTTCTCTTAGCAGAATTATTAAGGAATTTTAAATAAAATGGCAAAGGTGGTCTACTTAAAAGAACAACGTTTTTGCATGGTAGGTAATTTATAACCAGATATAAAATTTTAATTTTTTTCTATTTAAAAATGTCTTAAAATTGATAAAACGTTAGTTTATTGTCATTTAATTATCAAATTCATTAAATAATTCAAAAAATTAAACGATATGTCAATCATGGGGGCCCTGCCAGTGATAGGGACTTTTACCTTATATTTTTATTTATAATTAAGGGAAAAACATGGAACAACTCTTGTTTAATGTGTCATTTTTTTTGTGCATGAACTTATTTTCTGCTGTATCGTTTTAAAGAAAACAGCTAGAGCGTTGAAATTTTGCATAAATATTCTAATTCACATGTACTTGAATAACCTACATTGAAAAATATTTAATTTCATTTGAAAGTCAGAACTGATTTTGACACCCTGCATTTCAAAATTCGTATAATTTCATCAGATTTCGTTCAGAACGGTTCCCGGTGATTTTGAAACACACCGTTCGATTTATCTTCGAATTTTGAATCTTTTGATGCATTAAATTGTATATTTCTATTTATAACTAAACAAATAACATGGAACCGCCCTTATATTGAGTGTCCTACTTCCTAAAATTTGCATATACTCATTCTGAGCTGTATCTTTTCATTCAGAGCTGTCATCCCATATTTTAAAATAATCAATAAATACCTTGCAAAAAGAAGTGAAATCAACCCCCTCCCCCTTCCCCGCCCCCAGAAACACATCCCCGCTGTAAAAACCCATGCCAAATAGTATCGTCACACACTCTCTCTCTCTCTAGCTCTTTCCTCACTCTCCTTGCGTACCCTCTATCTACACATTTATTCACTTGTCTTTTAAGATATCAGAATTCAGTTGCGAAAGAAATGAAATCAATTCTTTCGCCAATTTCTTTCTTCTGATCTTTCTTCCTCACTCTCACTCCGTATATTAACAGTTCTCTTCTTTTTACTCTCTCTTTTTCTCTCTCACTACTCACACACGCCTCATGTCTACACATTTACTCACCTGTCTTCCAAATTACAGAATTTCAGCAACGAAAGGAGTGAAATCAATTCTTTTGAAGAATTTAGATATTTCCAGATATTTTCTTCTGATCTTTCTTTCTCACTCCATATAATACCATTTCTCTCTCTCTCTCTCTCTCTCTCTCTCTCTCTCTCTCTCTCTCTCTCTCTCTCTCTTTCTCTCTCTCTTCCTCTCCCTTTTTCACTATCCGTTTTTTCTTAAATCCACTGAATTTCATTAGCATTAAAATCAATTGATCAAACGCATGAGCGGAAAATATGAACTGAGTTGTAAACATAAAAAAGCATACGAAACTGGTGAATGGAAGCTACAGAACATACAACTCGTAATACTGCTAAAAACCTATTTGGCGGGCCCCTTGTAATTACCCACATGAACTCACTTCAAAACATGAAAAAATTTACCAGAAAAGTCAAACTTTTGGTGATTCTCGTACTGAGTGGATCGAATTATATGTTATCAGTAACAATAATTGTTATCAGTAAGTAATAATCAGTAGATCGAATTCAACGCTTCTAGTTTTATATTAATTTCTTTCTGTAGTTTAAAAGAATGGATATTAAATATGAGGACAAGTCACAGTATTCATTCAGCACAAGATAATCAGGCGATTACTTTTGTATTAATCAATAAGCTTTATTGAAAATTACGACCATTCATCATAGCCCGCCAAATAGGTTTTTAGCAGTATTACGAGTTATATTATAGTTATATATGGTATTATATGGAGTAAGAGTGAGAAAGAAAGTGGGATCAGAAGAAAACATTTGGGGAAAGAATTGATTTCTTTTCTTTTGTTGCTGGAATTCTGTAATTTGAAAGACGAGTGAGTAAATGTGTGTAAATGGGACGCGAGTGAGTAGTAAGAGAGAGAGAGAGAGAGAGAAAGCGAAGAGAAACAGAGGAAAAGAGAGCGAGAAAGAGGGCGCGATACTATTTAGCATAGGTTTTTAAAGCGGAGATATGTTTTTGGGGGAGGGGGTTAATTTTCCACTAATTTTGAATCGCACATACTTTTGCGCTGCTTCTCTTTCTCTTGAGTGAAATTATTGTGTATATCGCCAATATTACTTCCGTCCATTTTTTTCTAATTTCTAAAGTCATTTATCAATATTAGAGATGCCACGAATATTCGTTTACTCTTCGGTATTCGGCCTATTCGGCCTCTTTCGGTCACTTTTTTCGGTATTCGGTGTTCGGCCTAATATTGCGAACTATTCTGTCGAGTACCGAATATCAAATAATGAAAAAAATTATACAAATTGCTTAAAAATTAATATATTTTCAATAAGTAATATTCACGAACAACAACAAATAATACTTGAAATTTAATAATGGTAAGTTGTGGCGAATGAAAACAATTTTCTCAACATTCGTTGATGTTGAGATTTTCTATAGGTAGAGAAACGATAGGTTTGAAAAAACAAAATAGCTTAAAACACACTATGTGAATGTAGTAAAATGTTATTAAGCGGCTTTAGTAAAGCCCTTCTTCTTGTTCATGTCTAGTGACAACGATTACATATCAACTACTAACGTACCGGCAACACAAATAGCGCGCTTCGTTACTGATACACACCGATTTAGCTTACGCATACGTATTGAGCTTATCGACGTTGAGACAGGAGGTTAGTCACCGGCCGCATGTTTAAAAGTCCCGTGTTTGTTGAAAATTCAAAGTCCAAATAAGAACTGAATGCGCATGCGCCGGCCGATAAAAAAGGAGAAGTGTAGAGAATGAGCAATGTTTTAAGGTAGTATTTTCGTGAACCCACTTTTCTATAGAATTTAATGAAATAAAATCCTCCCCAGCCCCTCAATACACTCTTAGTGTTAAGACTTGTGACAAATACATTAATGTTTCCCATTCTTTGCTCCCCCACCCACCTCTTTCCTAACTCTTAAGGCTTTCGTCAACCTCCCATCTCTCTCCCGACTACCGTTGAAGCTTTCATAATTTTCTGTTGCGAAAATGTATTGAGATCAATTATTTGCCAAATATTTATACATATTTGGTCGTCCTTTTTTCTCCTTACTCTTATGGCTCTCGTTAACGTTCCCCTCTCTTCCCTCTCTCTCTCTCCTCAGTCTCTACACTTTCAAAATTTTCCGTTGCGAAAGAATTGAGATCAATCATTTCGCCGAATATCCAAAATTCATATTAAATTAATAACCTGATTTCTAAAAATTTAAGCAGCAGAAGAGAGATAAGTTCTTTCGCAAAATATACGAAATTACCATCCTCGTCTCATTCCCTCCTATATCTATCTCTCCCGCTTCCACACCCTCACTTTTTCCCACTTTTCTCACCGTTCCCCTGCTTCCAGTCCCTCCTTTTCCCCTCCTTTTCCCTCTCTCTTTCTCTTCCGCTTTCTTGTATTTGGCGGGCCCCTTTTAGTTACCTACATCAAGTCATTTCTAATTTCGTAAGCTCGAAACCAGATGCGACGTCGGAAAACATATAGTTGTGTTTCAAACAATCAATATTGATATTGATTGGCAATTCTGAAATTCAAACTCATGATTTCCGTCAAACATTAGCCAAGTACTTTTATGCTCTTCAATATATGTATGTAATTTATTCTCCATATAACATATATTCATATAAATTTCAAAAATAGAATATTTTATATCAATTCAATTTTACGTGAGATTCACTTAAATATCTTCAAAATTCATTCAATTAGCTGTCATGAATCTTGCGTATCTTTACAATACAGTACAGTGATTAAACCTGGGTTTATTTTTTATTATGCTGCACTCACTGTATAATTGCTGTAGTTTTCTCAGATTATGAGCATATTTCTCATAATTGAATTTTTATTTATTTCGTATATTTTGCGAAAGAACTTATCTCTCTTCTGCTGCTTAAATTTTTAGAAATCAGATTATTAATGTAATATGAATTTTGGATATTCGGCGAAATGATTGATCTCAATTCTTTCGCAACGGAAAATTTTGAAAGTGTAGAGACTGAGGAGAGAGAAAGAGAGAGGGAAGAGAGGGGAACGTTAACGAGAGCCATAAGAGTAAGGAGAAGAAAGGAGGACCTAATATGTATAAATATTTTGCAAATAATTGATCTCAATACATTCGCAACAGAAAATTATGAAAGCTTCAACGGTAGTCGGGAGAGAGATGGGAGGTTTACGAAAGCCTTAAGAGTTAGGAAAGAGGTGGGTGGGGGAGCAAAGAATGGGAAACATTAATGTATTTGTCATAAGTCTTAACACTAAGAGTGTATTGAGGGGCTGGGGAGGATGGA
>NCVS01001678.1:0-42627 GCA_003055095.1 Goniozus legneri | reverse complement strand
ACTCACAATTGTCGCCCTCGTTTCGCTCGGGCGCCAAACGTTGCTCGTGCGGGAATCACCTACTTTGCGCACTTGTATCGTAATCTAATATTTTCGCCACCAAACTACAATACGAAACTTGTCAAGATATTGTAACAGAACGCGTGTTTCTCTTGTGCCATTTTTCAACGTTCGAGCTCTCCACTTCTCGTGAAAACTAGACCCTTCATTTTCGAATTCCGGAATTTTCGTCGCGAATTGCGTAGCGTTTTCTCTCGTCTCTTTTTCGTCGAATTATCGCCATTCTCTCGAAGATACAGCGGTGTTCCGAATACGATTTTCCGAATGGCAGGAATGGATAAAAAGACGATGCCTTCTATAAACGCGTCACCTATTTTTCTTTTCAGACATCTCTTACCGCGAAAATATTCTCGATTTTTGTCACTCTCTCGTTTCCTAAGTTCGGATCGAAGACGCGGTTTCTCTAGGACGAGGAGAATGAGGGGTAGCAATCTCATTCTCCGAATTCGATCGTAAAACGCGACTGTCCGTCGCCATGTTGCCATTCTCGTACCGTATCTCTTCGGCTGTATTGCGTGTGTACACGCAGAAGCACGAACCGACCGGAAGTCGACAATGAACGCCGCTGTATTAAACGATATTCCTCTTTCGCTAATAATCTATTGTAGTCGCGTTCTCGACAACGCGGAATAAAACGACGACGAATGCGACATCTGCAGAGTTCCTGGTCCATAGCCGGTTTACGGTTAGCAATACGAGCAATCGTAATAACGAATACCCCTGAAAAGTGGACGTCGTCCCTCGCGCAATTTTTCGTTTTTCGTCCTCCTATCTTACGCCATTACACATTTTTCATCGTTCTCGGATGGTAAAAAAAATCACGATCGGAAATCATCGATGAAAACCTCGTCAATTTTTCTTCTTCCCTTTCTCTATCTCTCGTTTTTATCACCAACAGTAACCATAAGAGATAAATTGCAACGAAAAGTGCGTCATTCGCGAGAGAATCCACGGATGATAAAAGGATTATTTACGAACGAGTTCAATCCGAGGAGGAAAAAATAAAGAAGAGGGAAGAGATAAGCGTGACGGAGAGAAAAGTTACGCAGATTTGTGATATTTCTTGTTGCTCTCAAGCGTTCTCCACCTCTAATTTGCGACTGTCCGCGACAGATGGTAAGAGAGAGAGAGAGAGAGAGAGAGAGAGAGAGAGAGTCTCTAGGAGGCTGGTTGATATCGTTTACGCTTCTGGCGGTGATAGTGAAGAGAGAGAACATTGCGGTCCGGCACGCGCTGGAAACTTAGCCGTTGCCAGTTCCGGAAGGTCTTGGCTCTCCGAGAGAGCGAGCCAGAGATAGAGAGAGAGAGAGAGAGAGAGAGAGAGAGAGAGGAGTGAAATTGCCAGTTCTGGGGTACGCTCGAAACGATTACGAGTAACTAGAGAACTGTCGTAAAACAGTGTGCGGGCTGCGAATCGATTTTTCGGCGAAAATACGTGTACGAGCGCGCGAGAGATGTAGGAGCGTTAAACGGCGGCGACGATAACGCGCGAGAGCTGCGGCGAATTATCGTCATTAGCCTTAAACGCATGCAGACGAGACACAAAGGCAATTTCGGCATGGCCTCTCTCCATCGGGTGTCCGAGCTAGCGTCCACCCCTCGTTACCCTTTCGTCGTACTCCCGCTGTTGTATCGCAGTCTCGGGGTTCGCGCGAACCGCGCCCCTTTGCCTTTTCCCTCTGTCTCCTTGTCCGAGCGATATAATTAACGACGGACCGCTGGACACGCTAATTGCAAAGCGAACTGTTCGTTGGAAAAATACCCCCAAAAAGAACTCCGATTTATTGTTTCGAAAGGAAATTATCCGATCGTAAAGTTGGACGAGCAATTGGAATATTTTTACGAAGGATATAAGAGGATGAATATAACAGTATACGAGTGGCCATTCACGCTCTATTTTGAAAGAAGAGGAAACATATTTTCGCGTTTTATCGACAAAGTTGACTCCTGAAGTATTCAGTACGTGCTCGTCGATGGTTGGACGGGGTGGAGGGAAATTTTCGGTGTACCGAGCTTTCGTCCGGTATTATACGTTCGACTGAGCCGACCGCTGTTTAATTGGTCAAACAGATAATTATCCGAAATGCTCGGGGTGCTTCCATGGGTATATCGCGATGTGCATCCACGTCGATGCGTGTTATCGCACCATCCGTGCCTTCTCGGAGATAATGTTGAGCGAGAGTGGCGAGGAGCGAGTGGTGGGGGGTGAAAATATGGCGCACGGGGTCGAGCGAGTACAGTCGAATCCTCGCGTTTACTTAACGAGCAGAAAATCGGGTCGAGGATTTCGCGCGAGACTGCTAACGAGTCTTGCCACACTGCTGCCGAATATCCGATGTTTCTCCATTATTTAGCGTCCGAATTCGCGGTGAAACGACGTTCGGATTCACCGTAATTATTAAATGGGTCGTCCTCCCCCTCGCTCCCTCTTTGTCTCTAACGCGCCATTATGCACTGACGATTTGTGTATTAAGCGGGGAATCGCCAACGTCATTTCGGCAAATGACAATATCATCGTATACCAAGTGCCATAGACAATATCTGTCAACGTTATACCCTCATACTCCATTATTCCTTCTCTCCTAAAACATCCTATTAGCCCCCAACCGCAAACGAAATTTCAACTTGAACAACGATAAACGATTTTGGTATCTCTCTCTCTCTCCCTGTCTTTCTCGTATTTTAAGAGGGTTTTAATTCATAAACCGATGCGGTTCTCGTCGCGGTGGTGTCGTGGCAAGAAAACCAAGAGAGAGAGAGAGAGGGGGTGGTGGAGGAGGAGGATAAGCGATATTTCAAAGTTGAACTATTATATGGGCCGGATGGCCGGGGCGGACACACCGTTGGCTATCGATCATTGTTTTCTCGTCGTTAGGACGGGAACCACTCACGAGCTCTCGGTTATCCTCGGCGCGCGAGCGAACGCCACTCCACGGAGAAAATTCAATTTCTTACTCCCTCACCAGCCATTTCCTCCGCGCGCCGTACTTCGAACTCGAAATTAAGAAGCGAGGAGGAAAAAAAAATTTCGCAATATTGCCGTGGAGAAAAAATTTTTCTTTTTTCGAAAATCATGATAAATCGCGAGCGTTCCGGATGATACTAGACGTCGACGTGAGAGTTTTACGAAATGCGAAATCGCTTGGCGGGAGTTTCGCGAGCTGGAAATATGCTAGTGGAAGGGAAAACAGAGTGGGGACCGAGGCAAATTCTTGCGAGTCGTTCGCGCAATCGCCCTGCTGTTTGCGGCGACGCGAAACTCCGTGAGAGACGTTTATTCCTGCCGCGTATATAAACCCACTCTCTCTCTTTCTCTTTCTCTCTCTCTCTCTCAGGCTCTCACCGCAAAGCCTGCATTCGGTCACGTAGGCAAATTCGTTGCAAACATCGAGACAATGGTGTATATGGGCTCTCGTGACCGGCATGATCGCGACTTTCCTCTCGCCGCTTTTTCCAGCCTTCTCGAAGCATCCGAAATTTCGTCTTAACCCGCACTCTTACATACTCGCTGGCATTGTTCAACGAGACGTGAATTTCGCAGTTAACAGCAGACGGGGACCAACTTTTTAATATACGAAAGCCCGAGGACGAATTCGCGATTTATCCCGCGGATTATGAACTTGGTTCCAAGTTTCATCTCCAACCCCTCACCCCTTTTCCACCCTCGGGGCGCCCATATTGTTGATCGACGAGCGACTCGCCTTCGCCGTTACGAATTAATACCGTTTCGAGTTCTGAATATATCCTCTCGTTCGTCTAGTGCATCCGAGTTTCGCCAATCGTCTATTTAGACTACTAGGAACTTTTATATCGCCTAATACGCAATTATTGTTCCGCCGCGTATCGAGGATCTCATCGGCGAATCCTCTATCCCTCTCTTCCTACGAGAGTGTGCGTGTAACGATTTCCTGTCACGTGATGCGAGAATAAATTTTACCGAGCGCGATCGCGTATCTATTAATTCGCTCGTCGAGCGCGCCTCCCGTCAGGTGCATACCGTGAGAATGGTGAATAAACCTCGCTTGAGGGTACGTAGAGGGAAAGAAGAAAGAGAGCGAGGAAGCGAGAGAGATGGCGAAAAAAGTCATTGGAGAGCGCGGGGTCTGGAGTTATCGAGGAATCAGGGATACGAGAGTGCAGTGTGTGTGTGTGTGTGTGTGTGTGTGTGTGTGTGTGTGTGTGTGTGTGTGTGTGAGAGAGAAGGTTTTCGGGGGCTCGAAACAGCGCAGTAATTGGGAGCCGCGTTCGCGAAAATCCGCGGAAATTCTTCTCTCTTCCTCTCTCTCACTCGTTTGCTCTAAACCCGTGTCGAGGTTGCGCGACCGTGGCAAATCCTCATGCAAATTCGTGCCCCGTTATCGGGTGTTTGCGATCTTCGGAGTTCCTACCCTCCATTCTCTCTATCCTAGTAACTGCGTTACGACTCGACCGAATTTTCGCCAAGTCGAGCGCCATTAATTAACGCCAGATCGAGAAGGTCAGCTCTCGATACAACGGGAATTTATTCGCGCGTCTCTCCCGCCAATTTTTTCAGAGGGACGTCTTTATAACGGAGGTTTTAATACCTCGTTAACCGGGACTTTTAACGTGTGTACACGCGCGATTCGTATAGGATGATATTTTTTTTCACCGCGAGACCATTTTTATCCTAACGGACTGCCCCCTTCCCCTACCTGCCCTTACCGTCTCTCACGGTTTACACTGTATTCGTTTTTCCTCTCTCCAGGCGTGTTGTTTTTCTTTTTCCCGCGCACCGACGAGCGCAATAACCGAGTTTGCATTGCAGATTGGTAACTACATCCCGATTTTTTGCGCGCTTTTCTCTCTCTCTCTCTCTCTCTTTCTCTCCCTCTCTCGGCCGCGCGCTTTGGCTTTTTTTACACATCGCTTTCCGTTACTCGAATTTGCCCCCCTCTTTCCTCTTCGTCGTTTCGGCTCATCCTCCCCTCGCTCTATCTCTCGCTCTTTCTCGTCACACTCGACATCGAGATCGGAATGCCGACGTAAATAAAAAAAAGGAAAGCAAAAAAAAACAGCCGCCGACAGCGAAACTCGTCTCCCTCGCGTTGCAATCTATACAGTATTATATACGTTTTTATACAGTATGTATGTATATATCGCGTTACCGGCTCGTCGCAAATCTTCCAAAGTCAAACTTTGCTGATTTACCGTTCGCAACTTGGCCGTTCGTCGTGCTATATTTTCCTCTTGTCGCACTCGCTCACCCCTCGCGACCTCGTATCCACTTTGCCCGGGCCCCTTCTGTCTACTAAACATTTATCACACCACGCGTGGAAAAAATAGCCCTGGACTGTCGCGTTACATCGCATCGGCTAGATCACGATAAAAAAAAAGAGACGGCTATAGGGAAAGAATAGGCGCGCGGAAGGGTGTGAGAAAAAATTACTGCCACTCCTCGAATATCCATACGTGACGAGAGAGGAGAAAAGTAAGCGCGATAATCTTATAGCCTCGCACTTTATTCTCTCTCTCTCTCTCTTTCTTCGCACCCGTGCCCACCCTCCCCTCCATAAAGTATTCCGGCAGACACGCGAAATATAATAAGCGAAATTGCAAACGGCGGATAGTCGAAGGGGGGTGGGGAGGATGAAAAAAAAGGGATGAAAGAGGAGTGGAAAAAAAGAAAGGGAATGGAGGACGGTGCTTATATATATGACCGTTAAAAATGCCAACGGCACGTTTGGCGTTGTGCGCGTCGTTTACTATTGACCGGGTTGAGGTGGTACCGAGAGGAGAGAGAGGAGAAGAGCGCGGAGGGTTTTCGCCAGTCGGTGGAGACTGGACTCTGCGCTATTTTATCTACCATTGAAACTGGAACGCGAATGGTGTACAGAGTATAGGTGCTATATACGCGTATAGCGTAATATATAGCGAGTATATAGTATATAGTTCTTTTTTCATCCTCGTCGGGCTTCGCAGGAAGCGCAAACGCCGAAGTAACGAAGCGCTCGCGGTAACCGGACCGCCGTTCGCAGCTTACACCCTACTCCTCTTCCTCCTCCTCTCCACCCTTCCTCGCCCCTTTCATCCCTCTGGCGTACCTCTATCTATATATCGTTCGGCAAAAAAAATTCAGTTCCGATTCTTTTTTTGTTTTTCACTCTCTTCTTTTCCTTTTCCTACCACCTCTTCCTGTTCTACTTTTTTCATTCGGTAAATACCACTAACAAACAGAGACGTTTCGCGTCACACAAGCAAACGTCAAATATCAAATATCGTTATACTGCTATGGTGGTCTTGTTGCCTCCGCGTGTTGCCTCTCTTCCCCCTAAAAAAAAATTCATATACAGCCTGGGATACGTTGTAATAAAGATAAATATTTGTAAATTTTTTTCCGTTCCGCTCCGTCTACGTTGTTCCTCCCGTATCGTTGAAAATACTGTACATGCGGTATCTTTACTGCTCTCGTACAATTTTTCAATGTGTTACAGTATTTATCAACGATAAAAGGGGAAACATTTTCGACGTGCCCGGTGATGAGTCGCGTGGGCATAGATGAAATAAAAGCATCGAGTGAATCTTGGAGTAGGCACGCGATTTTTGTAGCAAGCGACGCACTCCCGTTTCGATCCGGCTTAATGGAACTGCGAGTCACGCCACGTTGCGATGAAGTGCGCGCGAAAGAACGCTCGAACCGCTAGTTTTCCGTTTGTTCCGTTTTCACTAAACCCATCCGGCTCCGAATGAATTTGTTTACAGAGGTACTCGGTACGATTAGCGTTTCGTCCGCAAATTTGCCGAATCCCATCTCATTACGTATGGATTTTTCTGAGTTTACCACGGATTTCGTTACTTGTTGCTCCTCGTTAATAATTTTCCGAACGAGTTACGATTTTCATTCTCGACGAGCGCATCGGATAAAGTTGAAAAAACAAATTTTCAAAATGCACGTTGAGCGGGAATGGAGAAAGAAAGAATTTGCGAAGCCCGGTATCGACTGAAAAGGGAAGAGGGGGTGAGGGGAACGGGGGTGCGATGGTAAAAGCCAAAGTAGCTGAACTCATAATTGGTCCGGCGTAACCCCACCCCTCCTTTCGAACTCGCGAGCGGTCGTATAACGCGACTCTCCATTTTGCACGCGAGTTCGATTACGACGATCGCTCCCCGCGGTGCGGCCGTATATCGAATCCGGCTCGATGCACCACGAAATTGGTTTTACCCCCGCCGTTCGGGACGCCTAGACGTTTCGCGATTGCGCCACGATTTTTGCAAGCGACGCACGATCATTTTGCAATACCATTTTTGGTTTTTCCGTCGTATGGGCTCGCTTATCGTGTATTTCGATCGATCTTCGAGATTGCACCGGTATTAATTAATGCGCTAAAAAAAATTTTCACGGTAATCAAATTTTCTAGTGAATTCGAATCAAACTGTACCTACTACAGATAATCACTAAACAAATTAGTAGCGCAATTGTTTGACTTTCCAATAGAATGATGGAAAACGGTAATAATTGCCCCACTAATAATTGGTATCGACGACGGGGTTATATCGTATACCTGGGTACCGCGAGTATTTGCGAGAAAGTTTCGAATTAAGGTATCGAGCTCTTTATTTACTTTATTTTGGTGTCTGGTTTAATTATTTTTTACGTTTTCGATATTCACAACTGTTGTTAGTTTTTAAAATTACATTTTACTGCTATTTCATAAATGGAGTATATGAAAACAAACATTTGTTGAAGCTAGTTAATATTTGTTTAAAAATATTAGTTAGAATAAAAAAAACTATAGTTTGAATAAAATTAGCATCCCTTAAACAAACTGTTGAATATATAATGTAAATATTTATCTAAACGTATGCGAATAAATATTAAGTAGATTCAACAAAATTTTATTTTCAGTGTAGCTGGAGCTCTTTCTGATCATCAAAAATAGCAAATAGGATTATCAACTTCTTTGCGTGCGAGGAGAGCCGAAAAATCGATCGCATTCTATTTACGACACATGCTTATACGTACTGGCGATAAAACCATACCGAGCTTTGACGAAATCGTTAATCGAGTTTCACGGAGGAAATTCTCGCGGTGTCAAAGCCGATGTATCGAAGTCGATTATAACACGGAATCGTAAAAAGGCTCAGCGTGCCGAGTGATTTTTCTCTCCTTATCGGAGCTCGTCGCGCGTACAGCATAGCGCGTTGTTCGTCGTTCGTTATTAATTACACTAGCGAGCGTATAGCTTCACTCGGGAGCCTCGGTTCTCTTTCTTCTTCCCTCTCGCGATATTTGTTTTGTCGTCGCTAGTGAGTTTTTCCCACGGAGCACGTTTGATAGGAGAGCGAATGGGAAGAAAAATTGCTCGAGCACCGGAAAAACTAGCGCCTCGCGTTAGTCTTATCGCAAAAGATTTTTTCAGAGAGCTTTTCCCCTTTTTTCTCGCTCTCGCGCGGTGCGTTAATTGCGCACCGCGCACGAGCGACAATAACCAAACAAAACAAAGCGATGTAGAATCAAATTCCGTCAATCGAGCGCAATCGCATGGAAAATTCATTCGCCCGTAATTCGTAATGTCCTCGTCTCGGTGTATAAGCGATTTGGCAACGCGCGCGCGCGCGCTCGAGAGAGAGAGAGAGAGAGAGAGAGAGAGAGAGAAAGCGCCAGCCCTGACACGTCAACCTGTGTATAAGCCTCGTTAGTAAGCCGTGCGCAATGTGTGCCCGGGGGGTGCGCGCAACGATTTGAGGAAGAGCTCGGAGATTCGGTGAGAGAGGTGGGTTCAAGCGAGACAGAGCAGTCGAACGAATCGCGAGAAGGCGAACTGGAGGGGGATCAGGCAGCGCGAGACCATCCATCATACGGCGGAAACCAGCCGGCACATAGCCGGAAGTGACGTCACGCTTGAAATATCGACTAATAATTTATACGCAGACGTTGGCACGCTCGCTCTCTCGCGTTTTGCCGGCTTACCTATCCGTAATAACAAACTAACGCCACGCCGCTCGCCCCGTTGAAAGCTCTCGCTTCTCTCGCGTTGACAGTCTGTATATCTATGTATACGTATACTTGTACGTAAAGTGAATAGTGTTCCTTATTTTTCATCGACAGAGTAATCTTCGATTTCTCAACCGAATAACACACCATTCGCGATAACTTACGATACCGAGATTTTCCCTCCTCTGTGTACGTTTTTCTCGCGCTAATTTCCTCGAATCGCGAGTATAACGTCGACCGTGCGGCCCTTTCTATCCCTCGGCGCATTCCTACGTTCCATTCAGCCGGCGGTTCGATTCATCCGAGGTACGTCTTCCAACACGCCCGATCGTTACATCGGCACGAAGAACGTGTAATAGTTCGAAATAAAGTACCGCGAGAAGTTTCCTCGTTGGTGTGCTATATAGGGCACCGGGGCAAAAAGAAAAATTGAACTGTAAAAGGGTTTAATGAAATATCCGGGAAGAATTTTTACCGCGATTAAGATAGAAAAAAAATTGACCACGTTAGGGGCAAAGTTTCGCCGACAAAGAGGGAGTTTCGAGGGGGAGGGGAGAGCAATTTGTCGGTATTTTCGCAGTTTTGGAGGCGACTCGCGTCCCCGATGACGCGGTCTTCAATATTGCGAGGCGAGGGAGAGAAGAGGTGGTAACGAGAGTAAAATCGCGACAAGCCGGCTCTCGCAACACCGTGTCGCGCAAACGACGAGAAGTCCGCTTCTTCACCGCTCTCACACACACTCTCTCTCTCTCTCTCTCTCTCTCTCTCTCTCTTTCTCTCTCTCCGGTTTGTACTTTCATTCCTCCGGCGGCCTCAGCGTGTAATGTTTTGCATGGAGCAAAAGTGCACCGCGCACAATCCGCGACTTTGCACTCTTCGCTCTCTCTGGCGTTTGAATTTCCGAGGATTTGTTTCAATCTTGTCCCTGCACGTTCTTTATTGCCGCACTAGTACGACCCTTCGCCCGTATAACAGTTATCTCACGCGACGACAACCGAGTCGACTCGCGAGAGCGCGTGTAACGACTGTCAGAGTTGGCAAATTGAGTGACGGGCGGAATTAACAAGTCAATCGCTGTCGAGTCGAGCGAACGTCGATTCCGCTCCGCGCGAGTTCCTCATCTCGTCGTGTTTCGAGAATTTATTCACAACTTATGGATAATAATGATACGTCTCGCGTACGTGCTGGATTCGGTCGTGAATTTTGTAAGAATACACGGTAACAGCAGCGTCACCGATCCACCGAAAACCCTCGCACTTCTATTCAAACGGGAATTCGAAGGCGCGTAGAACGAAACTTGGCAGCGTCAAATTGCCTTCGTTAAAATTTTCAGTCGTGCTGTACACGCGTGTTACTGCAAGAGAAAAGAGAGAAGCGGGGCAGTCGCGTTTGGACGCGAAAATTGGATAAACCGACAGCCCATGCTTCACCGATCTACGGAAAATTGATAACACGACGGAATGAGACGGATATACGTATACGGCGTCTCGAAAAGTCGGGCTATGTCACGTTGTTATAGACGACGTAATAATTTTGGTACGTTACGAACGATCAAAATTCATTTTAATTCGTTGGAATAGGAAATTCTCTACAGGTAATTTGGAAAATTAATAGTTTTTCAACTAAAATACGTTCCTCGTCCTCTCAACACCGCGAATTTCCAACAAATGATCAAATAGCGAACGAATAAAAAAAAGCAATATTATATTTATTGTTACGTTACGCGTAACAAATCATTCTTTGAGAAAGACAATGGAAATTTTCGAGCACCCAGTGAACCCGGTAGAGAGCGCGTGACGTCGAGTCGCTGCAATTTCGGGTCTTTGTCGTCACTCAGAACGATATTATACATTGTCGGGCGTTTATTATGCGCGTTACGTAATGCGCAATCATCACGCGTCATACCGGTAAAGCACGGAGACTGAATTGGCACGCGTCAGTCTCCGACAATTGATTCTGTTGGGTTTTTGTCGAAACTTTTCTACTTTATCGGGTATTCCAAACGCTCATTACGCGTGTTTGCCTAATTTCGGTGCACTATCGAAATATGTAGCACAATTGCAATTTGGGAAATAGAACTGCCGAGTTACGAATATGGAAACGCATCGGCGCGGCTTCGATTGGCAAAATTAGGCGTAATTTAAATATTCATCGTTCGATATTTTATACGAGGCCGTACGATAGCGAGGTTAATTGCCACTTTGCATAATGATTCAATGAGAGCGGGGAAACGGTCTAGCGTCGACTCTTTCTCCTCATTACCCTGACCGTCATTTAGTTTTTTTTATTCGACGGATAATATCGACGAGAAAACAGAAGTAGTATTTTACGAACGACCGCGAATCATTTTCACATTTGGCTCGTGGCGATACGGAATTCTTGTTATTTTTGTAATAAATTACGCCACTGACAAAATAATTAACTTCCGGATATAGGAGAGCGATAAATCAGATTAATCGAGTGGAGCGGAAATTTCAACGGTTCCGTAAAACGCGAAATTCTCTACCTGGAACTAATAAAAAGTCATCGAAGCGGTCTGCGCGAGCACGCCGAGACGAATATTGAATTAACGGATTTCTCCCGTCGTCGTGAGAGGACGCAAACAGACGTGTTTCCAATTACATTACGAGAGAGTGCGGCTTCTCAAAACGGAAAAGAAGAGGAATATTATAATAAGAAGAAATAAGAGAGAAAGAAACGGAACTCTAAAGTTCCGAGTCCCGCGAAATCGTAAAACGAGACCCGAGCGAGGAATTACTTTACGAGTCGGTGGTTTACAACTCATTTAGCTCATCCAATATCTTTCTTTCTCTCGCGGTAACTCTACACAACGCGCGTACGTAAGGTACCGGCTTTGTCGCTTCGACGTTTACAATTACTCGTTAAGCCGCGATTGAAATCGGTTAATTCGATAAAACGCGCGTTAACCCGTTCGGTCGAATATCGCGATTGCGTTTGACGCGAATCTGACGAGCACGTTGCGGTAATAAGTAAACATATTCATACGGCCGATTGATCGACATACGCATGCGTTGCTATCCCCCTCGCCTTAACACATCGATTTCTATAGCTGCAAAATGAGTCGATGATTTCTGACCCACGCGTATTCCGCAATTATAGTTATTCCGATAGAAACAAAAAATTTCCACTCACGAGAATCGTTCGATTTACGGAGTTATCGGTACGTAATATGTCCAAATATTTGCCAATTCATGATACGCGGATTTATTTTTCCGACGTGCATCCAGCGGAAATTTTTCGTTAATTGATATGTAATTCGACATGAACCACGCGATTAAGGTTGTTCGGATGGTACCGTATTAGTCATAACAAAATCTAAATTTTTCTTTTAATAAAATGAAAAGTTTGAACATGTAAATTCATTATTTTAATTTAAATGTTATTTGTGAACATTTAAGAAACATTAATTTGTTTATTTATTTATACATAATATTGAAAAGCTATCTTTTGACTCGTTTATTCTTTCGTAAGTTGAAATTTTTGTGGACTTTCTGTGCTTTTTGTTGAAATACCTTTAAAAGCCTTCGTCAGAATGCTTTTTTATTATTTTTTACGTATTCTACAATAGTTAATTTATTAAGATAACAGTTTTCTGTTTTTGTATCTTTATATAGAGCAACTATATTTATAACTCAAAGTATAGGAATTTAATTGACGTTTCCTATGCTCTGCATGTTAAATCACGGTATTTTAATTATTAATTACTCAATAACTGTACCTTAGATCTTCCTCAAAAAGCGAATTCATATGTATTTATTAATAATGAATAACATATTGAAATTTTAATTCTCTATCTTTAAAGTGCTCTATTGTCCGAACAACCTTAATTTGCATTGCTAATTATAGCAATTGCTTTCTTTACGTACGGATAGAAAAAGAGTCGTTGCGGAAAATATATCTCGCTAAAAATTGCATCGTTCGTATGGAATACGAGAGCGATTCGATTTTGTTGAAAGATGAATGCGTTCAATCCTGTTGTCTGTTGCTCGCATACTCGTAAAACAAGAAAGAGAGAAAAAGAGGATTATTTGTGTCTTACCGCGAGCGCACCATTACATGATTAAAAAACGATTCGTACAGAGATGCAAAAAAATAGAGGAAGGAATGAAAGAAGAAGTACACTACCCTCGAAATTCACTCGGCGGTTTACGATGCCATAACCGGGATACCGTATGTACTCTGGCAGTCTTCTTTCGTCCCGCCCAATCACTCTCTCTCTCTCTCTCTCTCTCTCTTTTTCTCTTTTCTGAATTTAAAATCCCGGGCTTTACATCCAGCAACATTATAAATTTATTTGCATTATAAATTTCCATATTAGTTCGTCATATTCCGTACCGAAACATATTTTTATTCCTCTTCGCGAGAAGAACAGCGGATGATTAAAAACTCTATTTCGACGTCTCATTTTCGGGAAATTTATCGCCGAGCAATTGCAACGGTTGAATGTAGGCGTCGGAAGACGACGCCTCGGTAGATAGAGCGAAATCGAGGGAGCCACGAAACAATGGAAAAGTAAGGAGGAGAACAACTACCGAGTGCTATTTAACCCCGTCGAACCGAAAACTTTACGGGTAGGTAACGCGATAGACGTGGTCAGCCGAGCGTTTATTTGACGTGCTTCGCTCGGCTATGGAGCTCTCAGGGTGAGAAAAAAATGGAATTACAATAAAGTGAAATGGAGTTCTAACGATCGACGCGCCGATATTGCCAACTTCTCGAGTGCGGCTTATTCTCTCGTTCCTAATCCTCTCTCGTTCTCGTCCTGTTTCGCGAGTACTCTCTAGCCAGTCCTTCGCAAATCGAACAATTTTTTTCTTCCAGCTCGATAGAATCCCCCAGTTAATTTTCCAACTTTCCTCGCTGCGAGCTCTTTTTTATTTCGTACGTTGTTTCAACCGCTTTCGTCGATATAACATTTTTTCCTCGTACCTCGTTTGTGTATCGTGGGAACGAATCGTTTAAAAATTCACCCAAGGTCCGTCCACGTCGGCTCTCGAATGGAGCGGCGAGCGAGTCGATTTGTGTAACACGCGTGTCGTCGTAACTCGCGGCTGTCGACACGGCGAGAAGTACTCGAAGAGATCGAAATTCGCCAGCGCTAGAGGGCGTGTCGCTCGTTCCCTCACGGACCGGGATTGCGTTATAAACCGTGAAATCTAAATTTTTTTTCCACCATTTTCTGCGCTCTACGACGCCCACTCGTGACCCAGCGGCAAATAATAAACACGTTTTTATACGACGGTCGAGGGTTTCGGTGGAATATCAATCGGCCGGAATACCGAACTGGCGTTAAACGAGTCTCCCTCACAGACACTCTCCTCCTCTCATCGCGGCCTCTTTTCATTCATTTTTCTCCCTAATTCGTTTCGGTCACGACGCTCTCGACCCGCAAATTGTTTCTCGTCGCGAGACCTACTTCGATGCTTTCCGAGAGTCGATAATGAAGAAAAATCGAGTTTCCTCTGGACGAACGGTTTCGATGAAACATCGCGCGATGAATTTTCAGCGGAGTTACGTCTCGCAAAACGTTCGATGCGAATCATACACAAGGGGCTCTCGTAGGAGAATCAGTCGAGTTTTCAGTCTTGGGTATACATTTTTTCATTTCTTATAGTATGGAAGAGAGACGAGGAAAAAGCGAGATAGAGAAAGAGAGAAGGGCTTTTGCTCTCTCCCAATGCAGAGTCGATTCCCGACGGGGACCTGGGCCACGAGTATTTTGCGAAACGCAAGAAAAACACGCGATAGCAGTGAATACCACCTTCTGTGGGAAGGGGAGGGGGGGCGGATGGTAGTGGGAAAAAACAGCTTGGCTCGTGGGTCGGAAACACGCAAAAAAAAATCAAGAGGAAAAGAGAGAGCGTGTGAGAGAGAGAGAGAGAGAGAGAAAAGCGACGCAGGAAATATACTCTCGTGGAGATATCGTTTCTCGAGGCTGAGAGGACCGAGGATGCTTGAAATATATAAATACGTGGCTGCTGGCAACTCTGCGTCACGACGAATGTATAACGGAGACAAAACGGAGGTATAGGGAGACTCGAGTACTCGCGAAGCGCGTATGAAGCGAGCGTTACTTCTAATACCGAATGCGGAGGGGCGAGAGTCGCTGTCGCGATACAAAATATTTTTATTACAGAGAAATCTTGCCGCGAGAGATTTCGCTTGTTCGCAATTTATTCATACGAATCGAGTTATCGCGAATGGAAGGTAAGCCAAATGAATCGGATTATCGCTCGTTGGAAAACGGCGCGAGTTGCGAGGGGTATACTAGAGATCGAGAAAGAGGGCAAATTTTCGGTAAACACGATTTATCGATGAACGGATTTTCCGTGGTGGAACTCGCATAATTCAAGCCTAATTATAAGCGCCCGAACGCGAGCTTTCTTGCTTGTGGAAAATCGCACTCGGGATAAGCTCGGGAGCGTATTGGCGTCGCTCTCGAGAGCGATCGGCGAATTCGGTTTCTTGCGGCACGACAAAACCCGTGAGATTTATCGTCGCGAGGCATGTCGATCGATTCACGGTTTCACTTTCCTATTTCTCCCTCTCCGTAGCTCGTTGCCCGGTAATTTATAGATCGTCTTTTCCCTTTCCTACCGTAGTTATGAATTTCGCGATTAATATGATTCATAGTCGGCTCGCGCGCCATTTTTTTTCCTTCATTTCTTTGTCTTTCCGTTCCTTTTTCTCGCTCGCGCGTTCGAGGATTTATCGGCGAGCGAGCGTTGTAAATTTCTAACAACGCGTCGACCGTTTTAATTAGGAACTACGTACGAAATTCGATTATGCATCGGGGTTGGGGCTTTTTTCTCCCCGTCGTCTTCGATGAAAATTCGATTACGTCATTGTATTTGCGAATCCCCCGGTAGTTCTAACGCCGAAGAACGAAACAGCCGAGCATACTGCAGCGCTGAGCAAACAATCGCAAGGTCGTCGCTCCCCGAGACGGTTAGAAACCGTAAAGTCGCGCTCGCGAGCGCGAAATTTAGAAACCCGCAGCGAGAGAGATAAAACGTCGTCGCGCGCTACCGCGGAATCCAAATATTTGCCTCGAGCTTCCCTTTTTCGTGGTTCCGTTGGTAACTGGAAACGTCTTCCGCGGTGGGCGGCCTGCGGAACCGGACGATTGAGCAACAGACGCACGTTCTCCGAATTTTCGGTTATCGAAACTCCTCAAAACTGCCGACAAATGTACAGCTGGGTAAACTATTTTCGAAAAAGGAAACGACCGAGTTTATTTCTGGAAGTACAAATTTCGCTCTGCACGGTGTCGTTCGTAATTTTTATCTCCGCCTATGCGAATAATCGTTTCTAAATAAGAATAGATTAACTCGCTCCCTCTTATCCGATACATTGAATTCTCGTAATAAATTGTTATTCTTTCTCCTTCGGTATCGGTACAGCGTCAGCGTGTTTCCGCGTGAATGCAATCGAGGAGCGGAGGACCCGATCCCAATCGATCGGAAGTGACTAACGGACATAGCCGGGCTGATGTCTTACCGGACCGATTCGGGTTTCCCGGAGAACTCGGATCAGCCCTCTCTCACCCCCTCGCGCACAGTTGGCCGCTTCCGGTCAAACTGTCCCAACGCGGCTTGTACAGAAACGGTTTACCCAGCGCTTCGCCGTTTCGTAGCGGATAATGGGTACGGCGCGGTCCGTTGTTTCGAGCTATCGATCGATCCGAGTGTGTTACTTATCACGGGTAAACACACGTACGAATCGCTCCTATAGACAGAGAGCGACTCTCGGTGCAATTCCCGCAGGGCCAAGAGTGATAAGTCGACCCGTGCGCGTTTCTATATATATATAAGATATTCTATACATGTAAGTAAAACACAGGACAGTATAATTCGAATTATACAAGGAAAGAAAATCATAGTAAAAATTAGCATCGTAATGCAGGACCATAATTTAATCAATTGATAACAATAATAGTAATTTTTGTCAATATTGTAATATTTTTTTTCTAAATTTACTGTTTATTATCAATATTACTATATGTATTACATTCTAACGATAACAATATCGTAATGATAATGAACACTGTGAATTTTGAATTATATAGAATATCACAATATAGACGCGTCTATAAATTTTCCATCCCGCTCGCTTGGGGATCCTCGTTCGACGTATTCGGAGTCGCTGGATCGCCACTCGTGAATTTCCATTCGCGTTACACGCTGTCCTGTGTATAGTTTTATTTGAGATCCCTCCAGAACAAACTTTGTCGTCTTCGAGATACGTTGCGCTCGCTCGTGCGATATTTACTGTGTATGGTTCAACCTTTCACCTCAGCCAGTCCGCCGTTTTGCGGCGCTTCACCCTCGGCTTAGTTCCAAAGTGGCAGTTTCGTACGCGTTCTATCCGCGCGATATGAGCAGCTTCCGAGTGCGTCTGGTGTGTTAGGGGTGGTTGCGAGAGACCGAAAGAGATAACCGAAGATGTACGATGTCTTAAGAACCGGTTTCGTCGAGGGGTCGAAAAGAGAACTATAATTTTTCTGTTAGTACCGATGTGTCTATGAAAATTATTCAGTTTGTGACATTTACAGGAGGACGATGGAGGTGTGCACTGGGTGAAAATGTTGAACCAATTATGCATTCATATACTGCCAAAAAGATATTTTTAAAATTCGATGAGATAATCGTTCGGCCTAACAAATTGTTAAATCAATTTTTAATTCAAAAGACTCTTATTGCACTCAAAATGTTTTTGGCAATTTATGCAATTGGTTCGACATTTTTTTCTCAGTGTGGTCGGTGGGATTAATTTTGAGAAAGATCGCGTTGTGTACTCCACGGCTAATTCGTTCGAAAAGCGTAAAAGATAGTGTTAATCGGTACTCCTACCCCAAATAGTAGCCAACCGGTTATAAAGCGTCGGTCGATCGGTTCGAATTAATTGATCGAATTCAACCGAGTCGCGATCAATATTGGCACGAGGGTGGTTCGGCTGTATCAATCCGTTCGTGCGGTTTGCGCACGGCGACTCAAAAATCGGATAAAAGCCGTGTAAAAAAAAAGAACCCGAGCTCTCTCGCGTTGGAACGGCACCGGTGCGGAGAGACGCCGCAACGTCGTGGTTCGGGTTTGATTGGCGGAAAGTGGGCAGGGTGGTCGATTCGCGTTGCGCCGGATATTACGAGTGGCGTTACCCTATCGATCGATTATCAGAGCGAAAGGTCATTTGTATTTCGAGCCATCGTGCTTTAAGGCCAGTCGAAAGCACTCTCGTCGGTCCAGCGGACGAGACTCGCGGAGCGAGTCGAACGAAATAACTTTGGCATCGATTATACCGGCTCGGTAATAGGGTAGGTCAGCCCCTCGATTCGCGATAAGTGGAATCGAGCGGTACAAGCCGCCGGTAAAAGGGGGTCGAGAAGGCTGGCCTGGCAATACCGTTCGATCGCGATGCTAGAGCTGAGGAAGAGAGAGAGAGAGAGAGAGAGAGAGAGAGAGAGAGAGGAGAGAAGGAGAGAGAAGGGGGCTCTACTGAACTTCCGTGATTCTTCTGGGGTGTTTAGCCCCAGCCACTGGCGTGTTACGCGTATCGACAGCGAGGTCGAATACGTGTCCCGCGTTATAAAAGCCAAACCACCGGCCCGTTTCCGCCAACGCTCGCCTACCCGAACGCTGACTGCTCCTGCACCGATTTTAATCGCCACCCCCTTCTCGACTCTGTCTCCCTGTTTTGTCTGCTTGTCCGATCGTCAACGACCAATTAGTCTTATCGAAACCCGAACGTGTAACGCGAATTTCGTGCCGACATAACAGGATTTTTCTACCTAGAAATTCTACTTGAAATAGAATTAATTCTCGAAGGGTTTAATCCCTGCAATCTGTAATGCTTTGAAGAATAGGCGGAAATAAAAGCCGATGGAGTAGGTGGAATTGTTAGACGTAAGAGAATTCCTTCGCGACATTCGGACGAGTCTCGAACGACGGCACTCTCGCACAGTTATATCGAGGATTCTCGGCGCACTTCCGGCGTTCCGGCCGAGAGCCGCTACCTCCCTGCGTCCTCTTCCTCCCCCGGCCCCGGAAATAGCGCAGGTACGCTAACTTTCGTCCCGTTTTCACGTCACGTACCGTTAAGTGAAAAGCACGAGAGGGCCCAAGTTTCAGGCACGAACAACAAACGGGGACGAACGGAACGACAGGCTGAAGTGGGCGAAGAGAGCGAGAGAGAGTCGGTAAGATGAGCTCCTCGTCCTGAAACTAGTCCCCCCGGGTGCTCAATCCACCCGTCACTCGCTTTATACGCTCTCGACTCTCCGTTTACGATTGTCTAAACTACCCTTCCTCTCGTCCCCTCGTCCTCTTTCTCGTCGCGCGCGAAATTTAACGAGTGCGCGATAATATTCCGGGAACACGTGGTCGATTACGTAATTTTTTAATCAGCCTTTCGAAAGCGCGAGAGCTCGTTACGTAGCGCCGATCGGTCTCTCGTGTACCCTCGCCGGTGCTCTTTGGCGCGTCGCCAAGATCGATATTTAAACATCCGCGTAATTTACGATCGGCCGGTATTTACGATTGCTCCGTGCAAATTGGCGCAGCGGAACGACGAGTCGGAATTCCTGGTCGTTGTACGGGCCGGAAAATCAAAATACGCCGAGAGTCGTTTCGGCGAACGGCGATTTAGTGGAGAGAGGACAGAGGGTAGAGAGGGAGAAAAATGTAATAGGGAGGGAGGAGGAAAGGAGAGTTACAATGTTCGGATCTCGAAACTCCCTGCTTCTCGTTTGATATTTATGCAACAGGTTATAGCCGGCGTATATCGCGGGGATCGAAGAGGGAGAGAAACAGAGCGAAGGGTCGGTATAAAAATGTAATTCAGGACTGTCCGTCGGTATCTCCGTGCATCGATGGAACTCGTATAGTTCCCCTTCCCCTCTCCTGCCATCGAAACCCTGTATATGTATATCGAACCTTTATGGAAATGGAACGAGTGTATATGTATGTCGTGTACCCGAAACAAGAAAAATCGACCGTCCAAGGTTTTTCCCTCTCACCGAGTACGAGGGTCGTTTTATTTTTAGCTAACGATGACGAACATGATCATTCCGAGCGGTTTTCTTCTCTTCGTCTCCCTCATGCTCCGAATTCACGACTTTTCCTTTTTTATCGATTCGAAGAATAAGAATCGGGTTCTGCAGGTGCGAACGAAACTCTCATTAAAGGCTTCTGCGAAAATACGATGGCGTGACTCGATCGCCTCTTGTCGAATTTTTTTCAGCCTCCTCATCGGCAATCATCGCACGAATATTAATCCTCGGAAGGTTTGCGCGGTGTGTAAAAATGAACACGATACAAACATTCCCCCTTCTTCGTACTCTCGACTCGCGTCTTCTCGGTTAATTATTTTCGCACCCTGAGAACGTCGACTTCCGAGAAAAAAATATTTGTAAATTGTTTGTGCCCGGCGAAAGCTTATAAGACTGCGGGTGGGCTTGTCATTTATGCGACAAGAGCAAAAAAGGTGAGAGAGAGAGAGAGAGAGAGAGAGAGAGAGAGAAAATAAACAAGAATGATTTGCGTGCCTTATGACTTCTTCACGCTTCGTTCGCCAATGCGAATGAGTTTCGGAGAACGACTTATTCGTTTCTTTTTCTCCTTTTCGGCTCTTAGCGCCACGACGGTGCGAGAGAGGCTGGCCAGAAGAGGCCGAAATTCTATTTAATTTAATTTGCCGAATTATATAATCGTGTATCGACGTGCATAGTAATTTGCTGACAAGCACTCAACGCGATAATTACGGTAGGTTCCAATTTCCGAGTTAACTCGCCAAGATGGGATCTCTTGATCCTAATCCCCGTTACGGGTATACATATACGAGTATGCATAGCTCACATGTCAGTTCTCTGCCTCTCACCCAACACTGTCGAATACATAGCCAGCAGCAGACTACCGAGCAAAACGAAGAAAACGGAATTTGAGATATGAAACTGGTCACGGGTCTCTACCTGTAATCTCGTTCGGAACGATACGCGGCTATTATGATCGACGAAAAAGGAAAATTTTGACGGCTAGCGAGAAATTTCCTTCTCTCGAGCGGCTAATTATTTACGGTTCAGGGTGTATTCTTCTTTCGTCACGTACACGTCGGGGTTGGCCCCGAGAGTGACGTTGATCCGACGAGACGATAATTCGATTCTCGCACGGCTCCGATCTTCAACGTATCGAGCGACATTGTGATTGCGAACGAGGAGCAAAAAAATTTACACGCCTCAAACCAGGGTCGTTTTAATTAGGCCCCTAGAGGACGGGAGGATCAAAGCCGAGTGCCGTCGTCGCGACGAAAGTTCGACGTCCGCGATTCACACCCGGGACCAAAAATTAGCCGCGTGGGTGAATATCTCGAATTCTCCTCCCGTCTTTGCGCAGTCTTTTTCTCTCTTTGCCGTGTATTTTCCAGTGCATTCCACAACTGGTATTGAAAAAAATCAAAGTGAAATTTTTGTCTCTTTTATGTGCTCCAGTGGTGTAACCAGCATTCATCAGGATCTCATTGTACATGGTAAAGCGGTCGATGGAAAATTATTATTCGACGATGAAGAATAATGGCGCTCGAACTCGACGGTGCGCATCATCGAAACCGAATAAGCGAGCAAATTAGCTCTCTCTTTCTCTCTCTCTCTCTCTTTTTTCTCACTCGCTCTCCTCATCTCGTGAGTCATTGATTTTCCACCAATCACCGTAACCGCATCGATCGGTAACATCGGACCTGTATATGATTCCAGAACCTGCGGTCGGGTATAGAAAAATGGAAAAAAAGAGTAGAGAGAGAAAAGAACCGCGAGAAAAATACCGAATGAACGTTAAATCACATCGATAGTCGAGCAGGACAATGAGCTCAATTAGCGTTTTGCGAACTCGTTAGAGCATAGAAAGAAATAGAACGAGGGAGAGAGAGCAATTAACGACATTTCCGTCGACGGGGAATAACGGAGCGAAAAATATACATAAACGAAAAATTCTACCCTCTCTCTTTCTCTCGATTTTTTTCCTTTATTTTTTTTGTTCGGCCCATCCCGCTTATTTAATATATTCGAGTGAGCGTCGTTCTCCGCAGCTGTCGCCCACGTTTGTCGAGTGTTTAAGCGGCGTACCCTCGTCGCGCGAGGGGGTGAGCGGGTGCTCGACTATGCCACACGACTTTCTATTTCGCGCGATCGTAAATTTCTGCAGTCGAGAAAATATCCACGATTGGTCTCGGTTGTACGAGAAAATAGATTCAAACTATTCGTCTATTCCGCGATGACCTTCGCGTTTCGTTTGTCGCAACTTTAAACGCACCGGGCGACATTACATCATTCGAGGGACGCAATTTGTCGTTAGCGGCATTCGTGCTCGACGAAAAATTGTTCGCGCCGTTCGACGTGTTCACCTTCGTGCACAAGCTCTCACGAATCGAGTTTCGCGCTCTCGAGGACAACTCCCCGCCTCCTCCGGAGGAAGTCTCATAATGGCGTTTGCGAAATACTTGAATTCAATACTTGGAAACACGTCAAGATTATTAATCCCCCCTTCCACCCTGCTCACTTTTTTTCCTTCAATAGCCAAGGTATCGTATTCGCAATATCGAGTATAGCGATCCTCTCGATTGTAATCGATAGTTCTGACCGTGTTTCTTCGGTCCGGCAAGTGCGCCTCCTTTTGTCATCGATATCGGCACATTCATTTCTCTACGCTCGACGGGTTCTCCATCTTCCGCTCAACGAAAATTCAATTATCGATTCGAGAAGGGAAAGGATTCATTATGCGTCCGATATTCCACGAATTTTTAACTGAATTACCTCGGCGAATATTCATCGTCTCTCTTACTCGGGAGAGAAATCAAATCTCCACTTGTTCCGAGTTCGACGAGCCGAGTCGCTGTTTATTATCGGCCGCGGCTTCGTCGCTTCGTAAATCTCTTCCCTAGGCTGTTTCTACTTATTCCATCGATGGAAACGGAGTCCGGTTAACTATACGTCCTGCTTTGTCGAGCACTGGACCACCTAGAAGTGTTTACGGTCTTCGCTTCGAGGAGTATAAAGGCGAGAGCGAGAGGGAGAGAAAGACAAGGAGGAGGTGGAGAGGAGGAGGGAAGATACACACGAAGAGGGGAAAACAAATGAGCGAGTGGGTGGAAAGTCCCGGGAAATCGCTCGAGAATTTATTTACCCGTTCGTCGTGCGGTCAAACGTTTACTCGCGATTTCGTAGAAATAAACAATGGCGAAACAAAATTTCTGGGCAAACAAAATCGCGTGCCGACAATCGATCGTCCCGTCGGGTTTTGACCCGGACGACCTTTGCGCTATGGCCGGCTAACGCTGACGAGAACTTTCGACCAACAACTGCACTCTTTGTTTCGCACGTGTACCACTCGTGTTGCTTTGTTTTCGCTGAAGAGAGCGGAGGCCGGAAGGCTAGCCAAGAGATACCGAGATTGCAAACCTGCCCGTCGTTTGTTACGCGATAACGTTCCCTCGACTTGAAAAACAAATTTCGAAAAATCTCGAATCGAAAACTTTTTCGCATTGCGCGGTATCGCAAAACTACCAACGTAAATTTCGTTCTTATTTTTTTTGCCCTGCGAGTGACAGAAAAAAAGCAACAGAGAAACAACAAGAGAGGAAAAGTTAATATCGGAATAAACGAATTGCGAAATTCTTTATTCGGGTTCGTGAATTGGTCACACTCGAGAACGGTTTTGCAAATCCGAGTATTGTGCCGAAACGAGGACGAATGGTAGAAAAAGAGAAGAAAGGGGGTAAAAGGGGGAACCGCATTCCTAACTGGCGAAACGAAGAAGAGTCATGGAATGTCGAGGGCTTAATTATGCGGAGGATCCCGGGTCTCGACCCTCTCTCGTCGATTCGCCGGCCCTCTCTCCGGCTCGAGCACTTAATTGCCGCGCGACGAGGAAATTTATTTAGCTCGCGAGAATCTTCCGTCGCGAGCGATCGTTTATCCAGCTGTCCCTACGAGTGTCAGAATTATCGGGGTGTCTGCAAAAAGGGTCGGTATAGATAAAAAATTTCGCAAATAGACGGACCGTTTAATGTACTGTTATTGGACGCGATAGAACGAAACGGGAATCAATTCGATGTTTTCGTTCAACTTTTCCGCTTACGCGCGCGCGCGTACACACCGGTTCGATGAACGACTTTTGCGAATCTCGATGAGCGTTAATTTGCGGTTTCGATTCGACGCAATTTCCAATTTCTATCCCTTCTGCACCCTTTTGCGCGCTCGCACCGCCCCGCTCGTTTAATTACGCCCGCGACGCCGGCTGGCGAATTTGTTTAAAGCGAACACAACACGCGATCGGCAAACGTTTCGCAATTTACGGTATTCGCCGCGTGTTGTTTTACCGCTTTCAAATGACTTTTGATGAAAAAATAGGGTCGAACGATGCTCCGAAATGGGATATTCGGTGCGTGGAAAAATTCACCCTCTGTCGAGTCGACAGTTCTTTTCCGCTCGGTACGATAATTCCGAACCGGGAATTCATTTTTCAAAGTGGGAAAAGCGAGCGGGGTGAGGTATTCCTTATAAAATTGCGATACGTGAAAATACTCGGTCGGGTTGTCGCGTGTTCCGAGGATTACTCGTGGAGGTTTTGGCCAACTGGAAGAACGGGAGAGAAAGAGAGGGAGAGAGAGAGAGAGGGAGGGAGGGAGATAAAGAGAAAGTATATATATATACGTAGGCGGTACGCGCACGGGCGTAGCGCTAATTAAAGCAATTAAATTAAGAAGCCATCCGAATAATTAAGGCCTCCGGCTAGACCACGGGTCTCTGCATTCTGTATTTGCCACATGCAACCCCTCTTTTGTATACACTACTGCTCAACAGTGTTTTATTTTCTTGGTTTTTTTTTCGTTCGTTCCTCTCTCTTTTTCTCCAGCGTACACAATACACTATTTTTCCTCTCTCTTCTCTGACCATCTTTTTTTTCAAACCGAGAGAATTATCCCGTCGGCGGGTTACGCTGTTCGAGTTAAATTCGCCAGGAGAAACGTCCCGAAGGTGATTCGTGTGTTATAATTAGAACGAAAAAAAGTACGAATGGAGAGAAATGACGAGAAACTCGATAGATAAAATAACGAAACGGAACGGCAGAGGTGAAAAAAAGAATTGTTAGCGCGCGTAGGTACACCCTGTCGATTCGTTTTACGAACGTTCCCGCGCTCACTCGCTCGCACGGACGTCGGCCGATAAGCGTTCTAGGCGTAGCTCGAGCGTGCGCAAATCGAAACGATTGAAAAGCCATTATAAACGTTCGTTATGGTCGCCCGAACGGGCATCCGTCGAAACGTGATTTATCGAACTTTATATTCCGTTGCGGCTCGGCCGCTTGTACGGCATCGGGACAGACAGCCCGAGCGCGATTTTACGCCGAAAATATCTATAATACGGCCGTCATCGTCATCGGTCGAAATTTTCCCGTTATCTCAGATTAAACGAGCGAATGATTAGCGCGGCTCGCACAGATTGCGCCCCGTTACGCATCTAGCTTGCGTTATCGTGATTTTTTTCAGGATTCGTCGACGATCGAGTGTAAACGAGGAAGCTAAACTACAGCCGGAAGTAAAGTCGGTAAGTTGCGTGTCTCGTTAACTTTTCTTTTCGCCTATTTGTTTTCACGAAATTTTTCTATGTACACGCTCGATGAGATCCGACGTTTCACCAAAATGTTCAACGAAGGGGAAAGAGTATAGAAAGGACGAAGGGAGGCTGTGTGTAACGTTTAATTAACAACAAAACAGTTTTCGTTGGTGGCGCACGTTGTCGCGTTCCGTTGTGACGAGGAAAAAAGTTGGGACTTCGCTTTTTTTATTTTCACTCTTCACACGCGTATCCGCATGCTCAAACAATTACTCGAGCGGCATTGTGTCGCTCTATACCGAGGGTTTCATACGTATACCTATAGAAGCGCGCGTTTAATTTTAGCACCGCGTGGATTTTAATGAAGTCGATACCGACCGGATCTTCCGTGATAAAAGTTACATCTCTTGGCAGTTGGACATCGACTACGATCGAGTAAAAAAATTTATCTATTCGATCGATGTCCGTCTACTCTTTATCCAATCGGATGCACGGTATTCCTCTCGCGTACGAGATCGCAAAACTGGAGTGTCCACCGTAGAGAAATTTCAGCGATAAGAGGTCATTTGGCGAAGCCGAGATTCGTTCGTATCTCATTCACCGTTTGCGCGGAGCACTCGCCGCCGATCATTAGGCGGGTCTTATCTCGAATCTCGCGCGCGGTGGGGCGCCCCGAGCGAGGATAGGTCAGGTTTAATTATATTTCAGTACCCTCTTGTGTGCGAGAAGATAAGAGATCGAATGGTGAACATTGATCTTCGGATAATGTTATACAACTCGGATATCCAGCCGTGGGATTCGCTCAGGAGCCCGATATACTCCCAATCGCGCGTTATCGATACCGTATCAATTTATTCGCGCGTTCGACCGGCAGTTATTTACAAACGGGCTGGGATCGGGATTAAAATTCATCGATCTCGTTATGCGCGCTCTCTTTGATATCTCTATTTCGTTCGATGAAGATAACGGAAATGAGGATGACGATGAGGGGTGCGCGCGAGAGAGACGAAGTTTATTTTGTTTCGTTTAACGGCCCCGAGAATACTCGCTCACATATGGGAGAGAGAGAGAGAAATAATAAAATGGCCAGCAGGTGAAGAGAACACATCCTCCGATGCACCTTAACTCTCTCTCGAACGGATCCTCGTTCTACTGTAGTACTTCTACCATCGCATTGTCCTCTTCCTCTTTCACCTTCGCTCCTCTTGAATCACCCAACACACCGTATGGCGAATTTTCCTCTCGGCGTCGGTAATAAATGGCTGCTGCGATAAATTTCCGATAAGACGACAATTGCACGCCGTCCGCGAGACATCCGTCCGATGAATTGCGATTCTTCTATTGACGGTACCTAATTGCGTTCTCGATATTTCGACGATTTTTCATCCGAGACGGCGATCAAAATCGTCGAGGAAACTCGGGTGACTGTCCGTTCCGCTTTTGTCGGCTTCTGGCGTGAAATCGAAGATAACGATATACTGTATTCTCACCGAGAGTGACAGCACCGCGTCTACGTGGGTGTTTGGAATAACGAAGGTAATTCACGGAAGCGCGTCCCGGACCGCTGCGGTGTGTCGAAAAAAGTAGGAACGAGAGGCTCGTAGGGGGGCCCTGCTGAGGATGGGAACGAACAGGTGGTATCGATCTACCTGAATAAGAGCTCGCGTCGGTGAGTAACGCCTGTAGACTGTTTTGTAGGAAATTTTTTATTTAATATGTGATATTTCCGAGGACGCAAGAGGGGAAACGTTTCGTGCCGTTTAGCAAAGGAACGAGGATCTCGTTAAGCGACACTTCAGCCTCCGAACGTTATTCACATTTAAGAGTCGTGGGAAGTAGATTCGGTTTCTCTATAAATATCCATTTCGGGGTAGATCGTTTATCGCTCCTAGTTGGTTTTATCGATCCGCGTGTCTTTCTCTCTCTCCCGCATTTCTCATTGGAACCTACGTCTACTACAACGTTGTAATAAATGCGCGTTAATGGCGTTAAGTTCGTTTTATCGATGAACTTGGCGATAACAAGCGCGCTAGTTAGCGGATTCCGTATATGGCCCGAGTTCACCCTTTTTTTTCTCATCCTCTTTAATCATTCCCACCTTTTTTCATTAACGTCTTGTGATTTACGATCAAAGCGGCCTGACCTCGTTATCGCTGGCTGTTACGCTATTTTTCGATTTTTTTTTATGACTGTATTCATCAACGCGGAAGGTAATATCGCATCTTCGCATCAACATATCAAAATTAACGCGATGAAAAACAAATTGCGAAAGATGAGTATCTCGATCGATTGAATTTTTCAGTCAATTGAAACCGAAAATGACGCGTACTTCTCTCTTCCGTTTTGCGTGCTCGAACGAGGCCGAATTATCGATACAGATTAAACAGAAGTTGAGCCGGAAAACATTTCGCGGTTTCTGCCTAGTACCTCGGAGAATCACGGAGCAATTTTCGAGATTCGAAATAATTCGCAACGCCGATAGAACGCTTCCTATTCGGTCTCGGCTGCATTATCGGTGATTAGACGCGGAGCGTTATATGTATACGCGGGAACAAACTGAGAGTTATTGCGAGTGTTCTCGACTCCGGAATGTAAATTGCGGAAACGGCGGCGACGATTTTGATCCGCCGAAGAAAAAGTGGAGAAAATGGATGGAGGGACGTAGACGCTCGTCGGCTAGATTTCACGAGATGAAAAGCGTTTAAAACAATGCGAGCCCGCGTCGCATTACGCGCGTCGACAAATGCGTTTCGGTGTTTACGCTCAAGAGTCGAGCCGAAACGGAACGTAGCGCGCGATAGTTGGCGAGAGAGAGAGAGAGAGAGAGAGAGAGAGAGAGAGGGGGAATATTTTTCTTTCCCTTTTTTTCAAACCCCCCTCTCCATTATTTGCTCAGGCCGGTGAGCGCAATTACATTCGCGCCGTCGACAAAATAAAGTGACGCTCCTTTTATTTTCCTTCTCCTCTCTTCTTCTCTCTCCTTTCTGAATGCACCAAAAACCGACGAAAAATAAGAGAAAAAATCGGTTCAAGATGAAAATATAACTTTATCGCGACTGACCCATCCAATTAATCGAATTCTTCGTTCGCCCAAGTCCGGCTGTGGGATTCTCGATTCGGTGGATTGTAATCGTCGCCGCGAACTTTCTCGCGATACAATCGAAACAAAGGCGAGCGAAGAAGAAAAGAGAGAGGAAAAAATAGCCCTGCCGCGAAATTCGATTGAACGAAGAGAAAGGAGTATCGTCCGATGGAAGATATAAAACTTTCGTCGTGCGTCTCGGTGTGAAAGATACCGATAATGGAGGAATTCGAGGAATTATTTTCGATATCTCTAACTCGGTTCCCGATCGCGAGAAGAAGAAAGAGGCGGGAGGTTGGGAGCAGTTGGAATAAAGCCCGCCGTGGGCGACGTCTGATGCACAGAACCCGAGCGAGTTTGCTCTCCCCCCTCCCCCTCCTCAGGGTTTCATCGTCGGAATAAGGCGAGCCCGAGGTCCTGTAATTCTCATCCCTCATTACAATGCTCGTCCCGTTTGTAATACGAGGTCCTCGGCAGTCGCCCAGTCGGAGAGTCTCGAGGTCGTTTCGCCGCTCGTATAATCCCGAAATGAAACTTCCTGGAGGTGGGCAAAGTCGGGTTATCGCGGTCGGCGCGGAGGCCACCGACTGGAAGAGATACAACACCTTAACTGGGCGCGGAGAGCTCGTGGAACCGGAGGGGAAGGTGTATGCTCGGAGTGAAAAACGATTTGGTTACATTAGCGCGAAACTCGAGCCCGAGGAATAAATTCGTCTTCGTCGCGACGATCGAAGATACCGCGTCCTCTCCTCTCGTTGACGCTCCTACTCGTCTAAAGTTTCGTTATCGCGAGATTTTTGTTCTTTCTCGCTGGGTGTACATCGATGGGCGAGGGAGATTTCGGGCGAACGAGTGTAAACCTCCTCTCCCCTAATTCCTCTTCTTGTTTTACCGCCGTTGGATCGTTATCGGGTGGCGCGACGCGATTAACCGCCTCTCCAACTGCATCGGCGAGTCGACACGCAAATGACCGTTCTGGACTCCTTCCGATTCCGATTTTAGATTTTATCCCCGATTGGAAATTGCCGAGTCTGGATACGCTCGGGCGAGTGTAAACTAGGCGGGGAATTACCGAAAAACCGAAACGAGCGCTCCTCGATATAGAAACGGAGGGAGGGGGAGGGGGAGGGGATGCGGTAGGAAGAGGAGGATGGGTCCAGCCGTTACGCGCCGGAGAGCCGGTGAGTTATTAAACGTCCAGGTGTTGTTTCGCTAATTACCGGACATAATCGCGTGACAAACGCCGCGTTAAAATGAAAATTCCGAAAAGGAGGGTTACACTTGCCATCCCCGTTGCCCTCCCACTTCGGTTCCACCTCGAAACACGTAGCGCAACCGAGATCTATATTTGCGAACGTATTACGCGGATAAGCCCTCCTCCAATCGCTCCGCTATATCGGCCCGCGTTACGCTCCATAAAACTCGTTGTTTAAACCACCCCTCTCGATACACTCGCGCGCGTTTCGATTCTTTCCCAAAATCGTTGTCGTATAGTTTCAGAGGTACGCCGGAAAAAGGAGAGAATATTTTCGGGCTCTTTTTTTCAATAGAAATCGGTATTGCAGGGAAAAGTGCCGAGGTTGCCGATATATGTATAGGAAAGGAGGGTCAGAGTCCAGGCGAGAGATAGAGGAGAGTAGGAAGAGGAGAGATGGGGGGAGGAAAGCGCGACGTAATCCGCTTGAAATTAACCTTAAATCATCCGTCCTCCTTAATCCGGCGCGATGGAGTGGCCCGTGAAAGGGTCGATCGAACCCAATCAAGAGATCGTAATATCTTTTCCCCGGGCGTCTATATATGTATATAGAGAATGGCTGAGTTGGTGGGGGGGAAGATCCGGAGGGTTCCGAAATCCGGGGGAGGGTTATACTCTCTTTTTCCTCTCTCTCGCGCTTTTTCTCTTATATCCTCGTTCAAAGGTCACCAGGATCGATTCGGTTCGTAGCCGCTTTCTCGGCTGACCGAACGGTAGCTACGTGTTTTCGGCTCTCGCGGGGTACCCACCCCTCTTCTTACGGTGTATCCCTTAACCCGACACACTATCCAAATAATTTCCTTCGATCGAGGAGACTAAATCGGTTAAACGAGATCTGATTTCGGTAATCGACACGCTCCGTTAACAATCCTCCTGCGTTAATTTTGGAAAGTTTCAATTTCAAACGTCCAGCGCGATATCAATGGTGCGAGCGCGTAACTAATACGCGACGGGATAATCGTCCGATCGGTCGTGTTATATTAATCGGCCGACCACCGCGCTATTATTGTCGTTTGTAAATTGCATTAGTTCGTTTTCGATATCGGCGTGATCTGTACACGCGAGAGAGCATGTGCGATATACTTTCGACGGGCCAAACATTTTCAACGTTCCCAGCAAACTCGGAACGACAGATTAGCCGATTATGAATCACTTCCAGCGGTGCGCAAATGCGAATTCGGAGCGTTCGCGGGAGAATAGTAAATTATTAGTTACACGTAGCGGGACGCGTCGTGGTCTAATTATCCCGCGTATTTTATAACATTTCGATATTATTCGCCGATTCGTTTGCGATGCGTTTCCACTCCGCGCGGAATATAAATTGCGACGTTATTTATCGTATTTTACTCCCTGATTTTGGAAGCGGAGAGAGTGAAAAAAATTTCGTATGCAAAAGAGAAAGACCGGGTAAAGCGCTGGAAGATTAATCGGTCGAACTAGATTGTAATAATTTTAGCCCGACTCTCGAATGTGATCATTAAATTCGCGAAGGGGTGAAATTCACCGGCTGATTTTTCGCCACGATTTCGCAGGGAGCGATCGGACTCGCGGCTTACACACGTAAAACGCGATCGTGTCGGCGACGGGGGCCAATGGCCCCGTACCAACGTTAAACTGGGTCGAATATATGCATTTTTTCACCGTCCGTACCCAATCGCTTATCGGAATGGTTATACGGCGTTACAAATTGTTCGTACGTCATGAGAGGTATAAAGAGAGCCGCGACTTTATAAATCTCTTTTTTTTCTCTCGTCTCTTTTTCATTATCGAATGTCGGGATCGATTCCTTCCAACCCATCGACGTGTGTATGAATATTCTCGGGAAAATCCGACGAGAAAGTCGGAAAATCAGAAATAATTTATCGAAAAATCTTCCTGTTTTTTTCTTTGCCCCTATTCGAAATGCCGCTCCGAAATAGTCAATAAATTACGTACGATTATTGCGGTTGACGATATTTGCATAGCTCGTTAAACGGAAAACGAAAAATCGGGAATGTACGGAAAGAGAGTCGTTCGCTCGGGGAATCGGAGCTTTCCTGCCTCTTCTGAGAGACAAAGTGCACGAAAATAGAGAGGGAAGCAGAGAGAGAGGGAGAGAGAGAAATGGATAGGGAGCCAAGCCGATGATAATTTATTATCACAAGCGGCCATATTGCGCGTAATCCGCATCACGTTTTACAATTTGCCGGCTAGCTAGAGGGAGGGGGTAGGGGGGGGCGGTGTAGAGAATGAGAAGCCCTCTATAACGCCGATTCGGTGATCCCATGAAACCCCACTCTCTCTCTCCCTCTCTCTCTCTCGCTACTTCGTTTACAACGCGATGCTAGCACGCGCTCGCGCGAGCCCTTTAATTACGCTTTTATCTGATGCATGGCGTAATGATGTTGCGCGGGCGCGAGCGCGCGGGACCGAGAGAACGTTGAATCGCGATATACGCGCGCCCCGTGCACGCTACCGCACCGGCCGTTTTGCCGTGTAAGAGATTAATACGAGTATGTCGAGAAAGGGGTAAAAAAAATTTTTTCCACATACCATATATACAGATATAATAATATTAATCGCCGCAGGGCGTGATAGAGACCGGTCAGCGTGAATACGACAAGCCGTAATGCCGTAATGACGTGGAAAAGTAGGTGATGGCCGAGCAACGATAATCCGCGCTTCCGTAACGGAATCCGATCGGTGATTCGTTATTTTACACTTTTTTTTCTCTCTTTTGACGCCGTGAAGAGCGAGAGCGTGAGAGTGCGCCGTTTCGACGTCGAACCTTATAATTACGCGAGAAGAGCAAACGGTACGATAACGAGTAGGTATAACAGCGGCCTCCGTTCGGATATCGCTCGGCATGAAAATAGAACGAAGATCCCGGTCCTCGTTCATTCGCGGGTTTTACTCTCCTTATTTCGTAATCGTTATCACGTATACGAATCATTGTTTTCCGTTTGATTCGCGGTCTCTAATCTCGTACATCGGTCGAGAAATACGTCTCGTCTCGAGGAGAAATATCTCGCGTTCGGTTTATCGGATGACGCAAGGGATGACGCGATCAGCCGAAACTACTCGTACTCCCCTTCGCACCTCCCGCGAAAACAATTCTCTTTCTCTCTTTCGCTCCGCTGGCTTCGTTCGCTTTCGAGCCCGCAAGAGAGCGACGTCGTTTCGCCTGATCCCTGTTTTCTCAACGTCGTAACGAGGACAAGTCGTTCCTCGTTAAAGGCCAAAGCCGAGAGCAGATGTTTCCTTCTCTCTCTCTCTCTCTCTCGCTCTCTTTGCACTAGCTGCATTTCGCTTTCTTCGCCACGCTACGAGCCGGTAAGTTCAATTTCGCGCGTACGCCACCGTAAAAGGGTTTCTCCTGTTTGGCGCTTTTCATACTTTGTTACCACTTCCGCCACCACGAGTAACTTCAACCCCTCTCATTTTCACTACTCTCTCTCTCTCTCTCTCTCTCTCTCTTCTCCCTCCCCCCTCTCGACTCTTGTTTTCCCCCAAATGCGATTAGAAACGCCAGCTAGTTCCTTTCTCTACTCAAACGTCTGATGTAATTGCGTTTCTATTAAATTCGATTCGAAAACAAAGGAATCGGCTGGTGGAAACACCAGCGGAAGGGTTCCGAGAGAGAGTCGATTTTTCCGAGTGAAAATATTCAGGCGGAGGAGTGCCGAACTGAGTGTCGAACGAGCGAGGTGGAGTCCGTGAGAAAAGGGCTGGTAGGCGAGTGGGAGAGAAAATCTCTCGGCACTCGACGAAAAGCGCCGCTCGGGCGTCGTAATTGTAATAACTATTCTCCCGGTGCGCGCCATCCAGTTCGCGTAAACACCAACATAAATTTTCAGCTCGCGCGAGTCCTCGGTCTCTCTCTCCCTCTCTCCCTCTCTCGCTCGCTCTAGAGCGTTTATACGGCCCTGACCGTCCGCCGTTAAACGTTACGACGCGATCTACCGGCGCGCACCGCCCTCGTCTACTTATCTCCGCCGTCTTCGTTTGTTTCGAAGACCCCACGAATGCCGTAGAAAATGCTTCAGAATGTCGAATTCCGCAGAAATTTTCAGTCGAATTTTACATCGAATTTATACTCTTTTACTCGAGTTCTACTCGACACGATCGATTGGGTAATCCTGTAAGAATAAAACTAGCCGACTATTCAGACTTCACGGTCTTTGATCAATTTTATTTTCAAATTTTATAGAGCGATAAGCATCGACTTTATTGCTAGATTGAAAATAAGAAAGAGAGGAAAAAATAAAAGCGATAAACGACGACGCGTGACCGACAGGGCTCCACAGTTCGTTCCGACAAGTCGGAAACACAGTAGATGAAGTTTAGTACTACGTATCAGTTGAATTTTACATAAAATTTTTCTACTCAACGTCGATTGATTAGGTAATCCAGTAAGATTAAAACTAGCCGATTATTCAAACTTCACGGTCTTTGATCAATTTTATTTTCTAATGTTACAGAGTGATAAGCATTGACGCTATTGCTCGATTGAAAATAAGAAAAAGAAGAAAAAAATAAAAGCGATAAACGACGACGCGTGACCGACAGGGCTCCACGGTTCGTTCCGATAAGTCGGGAACATAGTGGATGAAGCCTATTACAACGTATCGTGAGTTTCTCGCCACGGTTTGATGGACCCCTCTAACGCCTGAGCTCTGCACGACCGTGTTACACGAGAGCGATGCGCGCAGCTCCACGGTGTCCGGTTTCAATCCGGTCGGTTCCGCTCACGGGAGCAACCCACGCTGTCAAACATCGCCGGCTCCGAAACGCTTCTCCGATTCTCGATTTCCGTAACTGCCAGCGACCAACTTCCATTTCGACCCGAAAGAAAGAGAGAGAAAAAAGAAATATAAAGCCAGAATTTATTGCGGCATCTCGCGAAGTGCGAATTTAAATAAAATTTCAGCGGCGAGTTAGCGTCCTCGACGACAGACGAGTGATGTATCTCCGACAATTTGTACAGAGGAGGTAGAAAAAAAATTAATCAGTATTTCCGTATAAAAAATGGGTCGTGAAATTTACGGATAGGCAAATCCGTCGGTATCGAGAAGACGATTGGTGTATCAGTCGACTCTCTAATTAATGCGAACGGCCGGGAACGAATTCGGCCGATCGATGACGGATTTCTCTGACGGACCCACCGGACGGGGCTCTTTCGCTCTTTCGGTATAGCCGTCGGAACGCCTAATTACAGAATTAACGTGAAACCGGCGCTCGGATAAGATAAGATCGGGAACGCTTATGATAAACCGGATTTTGGTCGGGGACTAACGAGAGAGGTGGGGAGGGACGGCGAGCTCGATGGGGATTAGGAAGTGATTTGCAGGCGATCGCCGATAGCTTATACACACGCGGCCCAGGACCGAGAGAGCGAGAGAGAGAGAGAGAGAGAGAGAGAGAGAGAGAGAGAGAGAGAGAGAGAGAGAGAGAGAGACAGAGACAGAGAGAAGGAGAAAGGAGAAATTTATCGCGATCGCAGTCACGGAAGCCGCTCGCGCGTTATCTCACGCGTGCACAGGACACGCGTGGCCCTCTCTCCGGCGCGTTATCCTTTAACGTTAATTGAATCGGGATATATCCCTCATCCCGGTCCAAGTTTTTCCTTTTTCCGCCATCCGAGAATGTCATAATTTTTTCCGTCTTCCTCTCTCTCTCTCTCTCTCTCTCTCTCTCTCTCGCTTTTTTCCCCATTTTCTCTCTTTTCTTTCCGACTTGATCCTTCGTCAGACCCAAACGGCTGAATGGTCCTTAATTACGCTCAAAGGAGATTAATGAATTCGCGCCCGGGATTTCTTTTCGACTACTTTATGAAATTTCGCAAATTCTTTTTTTTATCTCTCTCGTCTTCCACTCTCGCGAATCTTTCGGAGCCGAACTTTGCGGTAGGGTTTTCACCGGAAGCCATAGCGCGAGGTAGCGCGTGCGAGGCCGCGAGCGAAGCGTTAAACCGAGTATGAAATATCGCACCGACCGAAAGTGGGTCTCCGATGCTCGTTTTTTTCCCGCGCTATCCGAATCGAACGGTGTGTACTGTATATGTATGCGTGATTCGGAAAAAAAGTAAAAATCGTAAACTTCCGCGCGGCCATAAATCACGATTTTTTTCTACGAATGTCGAGCCGTTAATACGAAAGCGCGAAAAATGCAAAAATTGCCCCTTCGAAAAATTCCAGATTTCCGAAAGGAATACGTTGTGCTCGCGCGTGTCTCCACGGGGAAAGCCCCTTCGCGGAGAAATGGTCTCGCGCCTGCATCGCGACGATTATGAGTGGACTCATTAGTCGACTCGGTAAATCATGGCGATCTGGCGGGTCGGCGCGCTGCTCGGAGAGAGTAGCAGAGAGGGAGAGAGAGAGAGAGAGGTATCTCTGCCGGTAGAGATTTGGTACGAGGCGAGTGCAGAGGTATAAGAGTGCCGTTGTCGTGCTCCGAGTTGTTCGAGAGTGGTAGGGGGTGAAACGGCTCTTTGGAAGGGGAGAAGTGCGCGTGGCGCGCGAGCACGAGGGTGTCCTGGTGGGGATAGCGTGGCCGAGAGCGCACGAGCTCCGACGGAGTCTCACGAGTCGGCTGACTTGGTACCCTCGAGAATTTGAATGGTTTCAGTGCCGAGCCCGCTGCAGGTCAGGTCTCGATGCGTGCATCTCGTAGCGCGGTGGGGTTTCTCGCGCGCGCCGTCAACGACCAGTCGCTCTTTACCCCCTTCGCGAATTACCCCTACCGGTTGATCGATACGCGCTCGTTTTTACGACTGATCGCCACTTTTTTTTTCTACAAGTGCAATATTTTGGATTATCGAGTGATGTGACGTAACTTCACTGCCGATTTTTGTGATAAGGATTTTCTTTACTTTACTCCTCGAGGATTATGTCAGCCGATGCAGTCTCGACGAAATCGGAGTGCTCCGTTCGACGCCGTGCCGCCGGCAAGGGATCGCGAATCGGAGTTCGCGCGGCCGATTAGTCCGAGTTAAACAATTCCCTTTGCCAGCGACAAATCGACTCCAATCGAGCTCCTCTCCCTTTAATCAATCGGAGCCCGGGAACAGTCAGCGAATTTTTTTCTCTCCTTCCCTCTCGTCTGCGGAACGAATCGGGCTAATCGAATCCACTCGACTTACCCTGGATGAGACAAAAAGAGAGACAGCGACGGAGGAAGCAAGGAGCGAGGCGCGATTCTCGCTCGCTTGATAAATCGGAGGAAAACTCGGGGAGCGCGCACGCGTCACCAGCCTTCGAGATTTCCCAGGCGAGTTGGACCGCGTATATGTAAAAACCGGCAAAACTCTGTATTCCCCGAGACACGTCTGGATGCGCATCGATCATCGCGAGTCCATTAATGAAGAGCGGAAGAGCGTAGAAAAGAAGCTTCGAAGGATCGATCGGCGAGATCGAAATCGCGTAAATTATCAGACATGACGGATACAATCGCGCGACGTCCTCGCGCATTCCTACCGTTCGCGCGAGACAGTCCCGCGAAATGAAATGCCATGGACGACGAGCTTCGCGTATCGGGCGCCAGTTGGTTCCCGAGTGCGTGTACAGTGAAACGAAACGGTGGATAAAAAAATAATCGATTGGAGAGAGATAAATTGAAATCTTTAAACTTAAAATGATCGATTGAATTTTACGTGGGTATATCAATAAGTGATCTTTGTGTGTTAATTGTAGGTGCGTGAAATTCTCTTCCTGTTTGTTTTTTTTTTCTGTTCTTCGATTCAGTGTATGAACGGTTATCGTTTCAGTGTAGAGACACGATGTCGTGCCGATGGTGCGCCGTTACGGCGATTATATTGGCTCTGTTGTCGAGCTCTACGTCGGTTCGTTCGCAGCTAGACTCCGATCTGGATATACCGAGTGAGTTATGCCACAGTTATATACAATTCACACCTCCGTTGGCCTCGAAAATCGAACGTTACGTACATAGCGAACGGTACATAGTGTGTACAGTTGGCGAGACTCGATCCGATTTATCGGAAAGGGTGATCGATAACCGAAAAGGAGTCTCGTTTTGCCTAAGCCCGAGAGCTTTCGGAAATCGCGATTATTCATTTCCCGGTATCGCTCCGGGGTAATCGCTCGCGATCGACGATCGCTAGAATCCCGAATATATCCCGAGTTTGTACATCGATATCGGTGAATTCACGCCGCGATCGTTATCTCGTTTGGTAATTAGAGCCAATTCCCACGAGTTCTATACTCTTGTTTTCGATATCGCGCCCTCCGGGGCCCAATAAGAACGAGAAAACGAGGGGGAGGACTATTTAAAACTTACCAGGGTTCGATTTAAATGGTTCGCGAAATAAAAAGGAGAGAACCGAAACTATTCGGATCGATTCGGTGTGCGCACCTAGCCGGTAGGTTTCTATGCTCTTCTTCGTATCTCGCGGACGATTCGGAGTCCACCAAACCAGCTGGTTTAATTAAACCGCGGCACTAAACCTCCTTTGAATTTATAGTCTAACGATAAAAAGGAATGTCTTATTTGCGGAGGACTCGCGACCGCGTTCACTTCCGACCCCCTATTTGCGAGCCGCGCCGTGAAAAATTGGGATTTCAATAGCCGAAGTTTTTTTTTCGGGGCTTATACCGGATCTCGAGTTGAAAAGAAACGCGACAACACGCCAGTGAGGTTAGCTATCGCGGAATTTATGAGGATGGTAAAATGGGAGGCTCGCTACCCTCGAGTGGGGCCTACCTCGCCATTGTCGAAACGTTCGCTTATTCCTTTTAATTAAATCGCGCTGTTGCGGGGGAGGGGAGAGCAGTTTGACCCCTCGCGATTCGACTTAATGAAGACCGGGTAAGATATTTTTATTTGGTAATCATCACGAGTGCCTTTGACCCCCCTTCGTTTTCCAGGCTAACAGGTGTGCCCAAAGTGCTCGTGATGATTAGTGCCGGAGACAACGAAAGAGCAAATAAGCGTACGGAACGCACGTAATTTGAAAAACCGATCTCCCATGAATATCGCGATATCAGAGTTACTATATTACATAAGTAGATATTTCATCTTGTGAAAATGCATGAAGAATTTCGATTGGCTTTTTTAACATAATCGATTTTATCGCTGAGAGAATTAATTTCAAAAAATTAATCAACGAATTTTAATAACGATGCGAATTAAAAATCGTAATTGAGACATTTACACGGAGAAATTTAAAAACGGCGAAAGTAGAAAATTTACAGTAGCTAAATTTCGAAAAAAAATTTCAGAGATGATGGATAAACGAATTTTGTTGATTACTTAAACTTTGATAAATTAATGTAATTGCTTGCGATGTAATGATTCGATCAACCAAAAACAATTTCAGCTTGCTCCTTCGTAATATGCGAACATGTGATAAATATAGACGTACGATACAGGTCGGTAATGAGCGGAGATTCTGACAGTTCTGCGTGTAAGAGCTTATGGGTAATTAATTTTTTATCTCTCTCTCTCTCTCTCTCTCTCTCTCTCTCCTTTTCTCCCTCAACGATACCAAGGTCCAAATTCTCGCGGCGAGATATTTAACTGATTGGAGCGCATTCATCATCCCGTTCGCAGGGTCGGTTGAGCAATTCTCCCAAAAAAAAGGACACGAAGTGTTATCCGAAATGGAAAATTATTATCATCGTCAAAATAACATAGTGTATTTTCGATAAATGTAATTAACGACGAGTATCGACGTTTGTTCCACTTTATTGCAATTTTAGCAGTACGAATTTTCCCGTCCTCTGTATCGCGCGAGAGAGAGAAGAACGATGTAAACATGTGTGTTATTATTCGACGTTTATTTACGCTGATAAATACGTTGCTCGCGATAATAAGTGGATGGGAATTATCGTTTCATTGTCGGCTTAATGTCGCGGATATATATTCGGAATCGGTACGATCGTAACGCACGACTGAGTTTTTTTCTCTTTTCTCTCTTTTTTTTTATATCAGATTTTTTCAAATCAATTTCACGTTATTACGGTTAATGGTTATACGATTACGATATATTTCATAAATTTCGAGGACCAGAAATCTCTTTATTGCCTGATGCTTTAAAAATACTCGAACTCGACAATTTCACGTTTTTGTCATTTTGAAAAATGTTTACTTTCCTTTATTGTCGTCTTTTGTATACCGCGGCGTATACGCATTCACCAAGTTTGATGCTTCTTGCGCTCCTCGTCCCTATTGAATATACGAATTCTGCGCTCCAACTTTTATCACAAAAAAAGGTATTACCACCCAAGGAATTATTTATAGAAATACGTATAAATTTGATAATGTAGACGAATCGGTCGAGACTCCTCGCGTAGCGAATTTGCATACGGGACGTTAAAGCCGATGGATTAACGCAGGAGCGAGTTCGACGCGTGTTTTAATTAACCCAAATTGTACTAAGTATATTGGCACCGTTTTTTCTGTCTTCGTACCTCTCGCTTATTCGAGAGCTGTATTTTTGCGAACGAAATCAATTACTGCGAGAAGCGACGTGGCCGTCGAGGACGCGATTCGCATCTTTTATGTATGAAAGGTTCCTTCTAGCGCTCGCGCGCACTCACGAATCGTCTATAAAATTGCGAATCCTTTTCAACCGAAGAAGAGAGGCTTTCGAGAATGGAAAGCATTGTCAGAAAACTCGCACATGTCTCTTTCTCTCGATTATAAAAAGAAAAGAACCGAATGCGAAGAGAATCTCATATATATCGCGCAATTTTATTGGACCGGGTAGACGCGTGAAACCGATCGCGTTTTTACGGTATTCGAGCTGGCCCCTTTTTCCTCGCGCGCAGCCTCGTGAAACTATCGTGGCTCGTGAGCACAATCGAGTTCTTTGCTCTGGGTTCCTCCGGAAGCTAAGGAACAGCGATAAGCTAGCAAAAGGGAGAGATAGTCGCGAGGATAGACGTTAAATTTGGAATTCGACGGTGCGTTCCACGCGAAGCGCGGATATTGCACTAATCTGGAATCCAATGTGTCTCCCCGAGGGAGCGAGAGAGAAAGAGAGACTGTCGCGTTGGTTTAATAGCTAGTCGTACCCAGGTCAGTATCCGTTATACGATCTTAGACTCGTGGGACGGTACATCCGACTGTGACGAATTGAATACACCTCGCGCACGCTCTCCGCACCGGAGAGCGGACGTGCTCCACGTAACGTAAAATAGGAAAAAAACAAAAACTATCCCTGCGTGACTTTTTTCCACATTCGAACCCTTTTAACTTCCGTTTTCGACTCGGCGAAAAAAGTTTCGAATTAATACGTCGAGAGGAAATAGAGAAACGTAGTAAAGAGAAAGAAAGAGAGACACGGAGGACGAACCTCAAGTAAATATTTCACCAACTCCGATTCTCGCTTCGAGTAAACAGTCGAGGTCGAGTGTAAAATTCAGAATCCTCCCCTTCTCTCTCTCTCTCTCTCTCTCTCTCTCCTTCTTCCTCGATAGCATCGCGAGCGCGTATGTGTTTTAAATTCAGTGGAAAAAAGGAACCGGGAGAAGCGCGCCGAGGAACCACCTCGGCTGTTTGCTCTTCGCGCCGTACGAGTGCACTTTGCTCGCGCACACACACTCCAATACTCGCGAGAGAACGCTAAAGCCTTGAAATGAAACCGGCCTGAAAATCACTCTTCGGAATCTAGACGATTCGACGCGTCCGAGTACGAGTGAGCGAATTAATCGCGCGTGGGCTCGAGAAGCCATCGACGAGTCGCGATGATAAGGAGGAAATATCATAGAAACGTATGCATACGCAGATCGCGTCCTTTGTTCCCTGCGCAGCGGGTGGCGAACTCGGAGAGTCCCGAGCGCGCTCCAGAAAAGCACCGTGAAAGATTCTAATCGTTTCGCGGAGCTTGGCCCCCCAGAGGCCTGACCCCCTCTTCCGAGCAATTAATATACGCTCACGGTGCCCGGTCCAATTAATTAACTCGGTTGCGCACCTTCATCCTTTTTCTTCCTCATCGCTCGCGCTCTCTTTCACGCAACGCGTTAATCACGATCTTTCTCTTGAGATCGATCGATGAGATACACAGGGAAATCAAAAGGCTATCTCTGAGTTATTACTACTCGATTTTTTATTCCTGAAGGGTCTTACCCGTGAGTGTCGGGTTTCGAATTCGAAAAATATCAACTCTCGCCACACAACGCTCGTTTATCTTTGAAATTCTCCTTGTGTACATTCGGTAGCCCGAAATTCCGGTGGTTCGGAGACAATCCGAGATAGGAGCAATCAATTCCCCTTGATAATCTTGTTAAGCAACGTTCCTTTGACAACGAACTTGTACCGTACATATATATCCGTATCCTATCTCTTTTTGACCACGCACTCGATTGTACCAAATTTCGCTGCGAGTACGACTATTCTATGGAACGTATGCACACAGCGCTATTCCTTTCTTTACCTATTTTGCATTGTTTCCCGTGTCGGTCGATTGTGAACTCGCTCGCAAAAAGGAGAAAGAGCGCGAACAGGCGGAAAGGAACTCTTGGCAAAATACCAGTTAATGTTGAATTTTAATAAAGATTCGATAAAAAGAGAAACAAGAGAGTCGTTAACCATGTTGAATAATCGACCGTCGAGAAGAAAAGAGAATCTACGTCCAGCGCAAAATTTTAATTAAGCGCATATCGGCTTTAAGGGGTTATACAGGGTGGGGAAAGTGTCGACTGTCAAAATTTACCAGC